>JAJQKJ010002718.1:42500-175000 GCA_029574335.1 Rana kukunoris | reverse complement strand
ACTGCCCATAATTTTGGAGGGTGTCTCGAGACTGCCCATAATTTTGGAGGGTGTCTCGAGACTGCCCATAATTTTGAAGGGTGTCTCGAGACTGCCCATAATTTTGGAGGGTGCCTCGAGACTGCCCATAATTTTGGAGGGTGCCTCGAGACTGCCCATAATTTTGGAGGGTGTCTCGAGACTGCCCATAATTTTGGAGGGTGTCTCGAGACTGCCCATAATTTTGAAGGGTGTCTCGAGACTGCCCATCATTTTGGAGGGTGCCTCGAGACTCCCCAAAATTTTGAAGGGTGTCTCGAGACTGCCCATAATTTTGAAGGGTGTCTCGAGACTGCCCATAATTTTGAAGGGTGTCTCGAGACTGCCCATAATTTTGAAGGGTGTCTCGAGACTGCCCATAATTTTGAAGGGTGTCTCGAGACTGTCCATAATTTTGAAGGGTGTCTCGAGACTGCCCATAATTTTGGAGGGTGTCTCGAGGCTGAATAAAGATTAGGAATTGCTGGTCTAATACTCTGTGGAAAATATTCTGTGCCATTTTTGTTCTTCTGACTACCATAACAATATAGAAGACGTCGCCCACATTTGGAGATGCCAATTCCTTTAGGAGTAAACGCTGAGAAACGGTCATGTGTGCCACTTGTGTGCCCCCCTCCCCCCCCAGATTAGGGGGTCCTTAAAGGTAAACTGTCTCATAGACGTGAGCCTGACCAGCAAATCTTTCTATTATTCCTTCTTGAAATAATATTTGTTCCTCTTTTGTAGTCGGTGTGAAATGGACAGGGAATAGAAGATTGGAGAAAGCCCGGAAGACCCTTTTCATGCCAATATTTGACAGATTTTTGGTCGGCGTTGAGCAGATCTCTCGGACGGGCTGTCAGATTCGTTCTCTCTGCAGAGAGATGATCGGCGTGATGAAACGTCTCGGGGCGGCTACTTGCCTTGGCGGGAAGAACGTTAATTCATGAAGGTGAAGATAGCCGATCATTCAGATCATTGTGACCTCACATCTTGGAAATCATTGACCTCCGATATCGTTTCCAGAACTGGCGCTCTCCGAAATCTGCTTCACCTTTCACAGCCGCCCGGCTCTGCGTGCCGCTCCATGTCCGCCAAAATCATGAGGTCATCACAAGAGGAAATTATAGGAACAAAAAAATATTTCAAAAATAAACACGAATATGTCCAAAATCCTGAGAAGAACAAAAGAGAAAAATGACTTAAAGGGAATTATTCCTCTTATTATAATTCATATGAAAGATATTTATTCAGATTTCATAGACCTGATATCGGTGTAATGTTTCCCCTTGGGGCTCTTTTATATAAAGGGGGGCTGAATCTTGGGGTGTTGTCGGGATTAGAAATGTGAGCCACTAAAAATGTGTTTGGGATTCACAATGGCAACCCCGCCCATGCTCCAGGGGGGCCCGCGCGGCCTCCTTCTTACATTGGATGCGGCGGCGCACACTGTCACATTGGGGCACTCGTGAGGAGCTCTGCTGTCATAGGTAAGAGTGATGCCCCGTACACACAAGCGGTTTTTCCGTCTGAAAAAACAATGGTTTTCCTGATGGAATTTCGCTCAGGCCTGCCTTGCATACACACGGTCACACAAAACTTTTGACTTCCAAGAATGTGGTGACATAAAAGACTAGGACAAGCCGAGAAAAGGAAGTTGTATGCTTCCGAGCATGCATGTTTTTTTACTGTCAGAAAAGCATACAGACGAATAGTTTTCCCGCTAGGATATTTTCCTGCTCTCTTTTTTTCCTGGCAGTTTTCCTGTGGAAAAAAGTCCAACGGAGCGTACACATGGTCGGAATTTCCAATGAAAAGCTTTCATCGCAGTTTTTCCGATGGGAAACCGGTTGTGTGTCCGGGGCAAAATAAAAGCACATGTCGGTAGAAAGAGATCCACCCCTCCCCCAGCAGCCTACCAGGCTCTCTCATTGGAGGTGACTCGCGCTGATCATCCCGAGGGGTGGGCAGGGCTGTCCTAATGACCCCAGCGGTGTGGGGGAAGTGTCTAAAGGAAGGATGTAGTCTGTGAGGCTCTCTCTCTATTGCTTCCCGTTAGGGAGGAAAGGATTATGAGGACTATTGGGACTATGAGGACTATGAGGACTATGAGGACTGTGAGGACTATGTGGACTATGAGGACTGTGAGGACTGTGAGGACTATGAGGACTAGAAGGACTGTGAGGACTGTGAGGACTGTGAGGACTATGAGGATTATGAGGACTATGAGGACTATGAGGACTATGAGGACTGTGAGGACTATGTGGACTGTGAGGACTGTGAGGACTGTGAGGACTATGAGGACTAGAAGGACTGTGAGGACTGTGAGGACTATGAGGATTATGAGGACTATGAGGACTATGAGGATTATGAGGACCATGAGGACTATGTGGACTATGAGGACTGTGAGGACTATGAGGACTATGAGGACTGTGAGGACTGTGAGGACTGTGAGGACTATGAGGATTATGAGGACTATGAGGACTATGAGGATTATGAGGACCATGAGGACTATGTGGACTGTGAGGACTATGTGCCTTTTTTATGGGATGCAGACCTCTAACGAAACCCCCTAAAGGTACGGACTCCTTGACTTGGCTCTCCTCTCATAATTACTCTCTTTATTGTTTGCATCTTCAGGGAAAGTTCCCCTCAGCTCTGGGATGACTGAAGTATTTCAATCACTTGGTTTAGTAAGCAGTTAAAAGTAATTAATTGTTTGGACTTTTCTTTCTCCTAACCTCAAGATGGGACATCCTCTGGGAATGGATGGTGCTGAGGGAGGTCCTTGGCTGTAAGGCATGGGACAGCTACCTAGAGGATGCTGATTGGGTGAGGCCGGAAGCCTCCCAGGGTGTGCTTGGTTATTGGCTATGTGACAGACCCAACCAGGACATGGAATTTTGGAGGCCTCTTGCCTACTGACTATGGACCCCGACATGTGAAGGAGCTACAAGCATTCAGGAAGATGTTCTGTTATAGAATGCAAAAGGACATGATTACATTTAACAGTGAAGGAAGCCATGATGGTCTCAGTGAGAAGACATACTGTCTGGGTGACAATGACCCGAGAAAGGCTTGTCTGGGTGGACAAACCCGAGTCACCAAGCTTGTCTGGTGGACAATGACCCGAGTCACCAGGCTTGTTGGGTGGACAGCCCGAGTCACCAAGGGTCTGGGTGGACAATGACCCGAGTCACCAAGGCTTGTCTGGTGACAATGACCCGAGTCACCAACTGTCTGGGTGGACAATGACCCGAGTCACCAAGGCTTGTCTGGGTGGACAATGACCCGAGTCACCAAGGCTTGTCTGGGTGACCCGGACAATGACCCGAGTCACCAAGGCTTGTCTGGGTGGACAATGACCCGAGTCACCAAGGCTTGTCTGGGTGGACAATGACCCGAGTCACCAAGCTTGCTGGGTGACAATGACCCGAGTCACAAGGCTTGTGGGCAATGACCCGAGTCACCAAGGCTTGTCTGGGTGGACAATGACCCGAGTCACCAAGGCTTGTCTGGGTGGACAATGACCCGAGTCACCAAGGCTTGTCTGGGTGGACAATGACCCGAGTCACCAAGGCTTGTCTGGGTGGACAATGACCCGAGTCACCAAGGCTTGTCTGGGTGGACAATGACCCGAGTCACCAAGGCTTGTCTGGGTGGACAATGACCCGAGTCACCAAGGCTTGTCTGGGTGGACAATGACCCGAGTCACCAAGGCTTGTCTGGGTGGCTAGTTGTTAATTAGATTAGTTGCTTGATGTGGATTAGCATACTGTTTATATTGGCTGTTCCTTAGATGTGATAATTACTCAGGTTAACGTGATCAAGCTCTTATCTGATTTTGTGTGGTATATATTCTGTGAGTTTACAATAAAGGAAGTTCCAGTTTGCACCTAAGCCAGCGTCATCTAGTCCTTGGGTGCTCAGCTATAATACCCGATTCTTGGGTCCAGACTGGAGGAAGCTGTATCTTGATGGAAGCACCCAAACTGGGTTCCGATGGGTTCCCTTAGGAGGATCTTGTGTCCATAGCACCTTGGTAGGTTTTAGGAACCATCCAATATCTGGCCAGGAATAAGTTAGAGTACCCTGCCACTTGGTTAGCTGTACACATGGAGGATATGTAGCCCTTACACAACACTAAAACATGAATGTGATCTGATATTGGCCACTTGTAATTCCCTCGGGACGGGAGGAAAGGTGCATCACAAGGAGCAGATCTGGTGTGCTACAGAACATGGAGACGACGGAGAGAAAACAACTGGCAATGCTCTTTTATCCCTAATTATTTCAGAGCAGTGATGGCTCGTGTTTTGTTTGGGGGGAGGGGGGCGGCAATCATCCAACCCCCGGGAAGGGGTCGGACACAAGAATAGGGGGCCGCCATGGCTGCAAATAGGGGGTGGAGAGGAGAGAGGGGGCGGAGCCTAATGGACGGCTGTCCTTGTTTCAGAGGATCTGCATTGCGCCTCTAATGTTCCCAGTCCAGATTCAGGTGATCCGGATGGTTTTCTCTCCGCTCTTCCTGAATGTACAGTATATACATTTTGGCCCACATGATAAGTCGCCGACGTGTGGTCACCATGACAACATAATGTATGCAAAATTCTGCCAACAACCCCAGAAAGTATTAGAGGGGGTAATGGGACAGTCGTGGAACTTCCAGCCACTGTTTTGCAAATTGATTTCCTAATCTGAAGTTCTTTCGGCTTCACGGAACTTTCACTGACGCCAACGGCAAATAAATAGTCAACACTTTCCTAGAAAACTAAAAACGAGCTTCTCCACAAGGGCCACGTGACTGGCGCGAAACGCATTGGCTGGAGACCTTTATATTATCATCAGACAAGGCACCTCCCCCTAAGATTATAATGTATTTCCTGTATTTTATGCCCATTAGTTACCTCAACCCAATCAAGTGGGCGCTCTGCATGTAAATTGTGGCCACACAAGGCAAATTGATTCTGAGAGTATTATCCAACGAATGATGTGAATAATAATGTGTGCCTCAGAGCCAAAGAGGAAAAATAAAATAATATATGAAACACGTTACCACAATAGAACAATATGTAGCACAAACAAAACCTTTACATTTCTTAGACCCCTTTCACACAGAGGGGGAGGGGGGGGGGGGGACGTGGGCATTAGTGGTAAAGTCCTCTAGTTTTAGCGGTGCTTTACCTCTATAATAGCTTGGCACCACTAGCGGGGAGCGTTTAACCCCCCCCAGAAAAGATTAAAAAGGGGTTAAAAGCGCCCGCTTAGTGTTGCTTTCAAAGCGCTTTCAAGGCGCCCATTCATTTCAATGGGCAGGAGCATCGGAGGAGGGGTGTATACAGCGCTCCCGTACCGCCCCAAAATGCTGTTTGCAGGACTTTGACGTCCCACAAGCGCAGTGCCCCCCCCCCCCCCGCGTGAGAGCGCTCGGGATTTTACACCGGGGCTGCAGAAGAGGCAGTTTACAGACGCTTTTCAGGCACAAAACTGCCGGTAAAGTGTGAAAGGGGTCTTGGATTTGGGTTTGGCAAAAAAAGAAATAAAACGGTTGCTGTTACTGCTTACGGGATTTCCTTTTGTTTCTTATTTTAAAGTTCATGTAAAATGTCCATCCGACACTCCACTGGCCAGGTCACAATTTTGACAAACCTAAGCGTCTTTTGTTGATACGTTTGTCATTTATGTTTCATATATTTTTCTTTTTTGTGTTTCCAACGTAGATAATAATAATAATAATAATAATAATAATAATAATAATAATAATAATAATGATAATAATAATAATAATAATAATAATAATAATAATAATAATAATAATAATAATAATAATAATAATAATAATGATAATAATAATAATAATAATGATAATAATAATAATAATAATAATAATAATAATGATAATAATAATAATAATAATAATAATAATAATAATGATAATAATAATAATAATAATAATAATGATAATAATAATAATAATAATAATAATGATAATAATAATAATAATAATAATAATAATAATAATGATAATAATAATAATAATAATAATAATAATAATGATAATAATAATAATAATAATAATGATAATAATAATAATAATAATAATAATGATAATAATAATAATAAATAATAATAATAATAATAATAATAATAATAATAATGATAATAATAATAATAATAATAATAATAATAATAATAATAATAATAATAATGATAATAATAATAATAATAATAATAATAATAATAATAATAATAATAATGATAATAATAATAATAATGATAATAATAATAATAATAATAATAATAATGATAATAATAATAATAATAATAATAATAATAATAATAATAATAATAATGATAATAATAATAATAATAATGATAATAATAATAATAATAATAATAATAATAATAATAATGATAATAATAATAATAATAATAATAATAATAATAATGATAATAATAATAATAATAATAATAATGATAATAATAATAATAATAATAATAATAATAATAATAATGATAATAATAATAATAATAATGATAATAATAATAATAATAATAATAATAATAATAAAGAAATAAATAATAATAAAAGAAACGTGCAATGAGAGCATGGAGGGTGCCGCCCCCTTGGACTTTTCAGGCAGCAAATAAGTTTGATGAGTAAAAAGCAACTTAGTGGCAATTTTATTAAATACAAAAATGAAATAAATTGTGTAACAATAGCAATTAAATATACAAAGTATACAAATAAACCATTGATACATTAATACATATCTCACAACCAAGGCTAATGATCCAGGTACTACCCGAATTAAACTGGTCAGTCCATAAAGATTAATAACTGGCATCCCAACATGTTTCGGAAAATGAATTGCACATCATCAGGGGAAGTTTGCATTTGGGTAAATTTTTGTTCTTGTCTACAACATAAATATGATTATATAGCATTCGCATGAAAATATACAGACACAGGTATTCTTGAGCAGTAAATTATGTAGTTAGTTTACACTTAAAACTACTTACATCTGAAGTTCAAAGGCTTTGAAAAATAATAATAATAAAAACACGGGCCTAGATTCACAAAGCGATTATCTTCCGCCTGTGTAATCGAAAACGCTACGCTGCCGTCTTCACCAGTTAGACAGGAGTAATTTCGATTTACGAGCGTTTTTTTTTCCGCCCGCTAGCAATCGAAATCCTGAGTAGGGGGCGTGAACCATGAAAAGCGCGTCCCCGCGACACGAACTGCGTGCTCAGGAATTTCCCGCCGTGCATGCGCGAAATCACGTCGACTTTATTACGTGTGAGTAGCGGCGTACGAACATTCCTTCCCGGAGATCTACGTTAAAAATAATAAAAGAAATCTGAAAAAAATTGCGGCCACTGGAACGCGGCCATACTTAACCTGTTGTTTTTCACCTTCATGGTATGCTAATGAGCGAAATTTTGCCTGGAATCCACAAAATTTCATTAGCTCTGAAGGTGAAAAACAACAGGAAGTCCGCCCAGTGGCCGCAATTTTCAGGCAGCGTAGATCTTACGGTACTAACACGTAATAAAGTCGAAATTTAGCACGCAGGTGTCTTTTCTTTTGAGGATTTCGACTCGTAAAAACGTTAAATCGAAATTACTCCTGTCTAACAACATACAGGCGTAAGCTTTTTGAATCTAGGCCACGGTTTTGGGGAATGCCGCGCTGGCGGAGACGAGCCGCACAGAGACACATGGGTGGATGACAGCGGTGCCCCCGGGTGAGTCTCCAAATTCACAGCCACAAGAGACGCCATTGGAATAATAATAAGCATCACCATAATTATAATAATAATAATAATAATAATAATAATAATAATAATAATAATAATATTTTTCAAAATAGTAAAATAATAATATTTTTAACTTGATTATTATTAGAAATTTGGCCCAGATTCACGTAAGTCGTCCGGGAATAGGAACTTTTCCGTTGTTCGTAATCTAGCCGCTATCCCGCGATTCAAAGCTTTTGCGCAACGAATGACGTCACGACGTGAGTTTTTTTCTGAGGCGTAAGGAGGAGCAATGGGAAGGCACGTGGGCGGGTTACATTGAAATGAGCGTGACCCCATGCAAATGAAGGGCTGGCCAGACTCGCGCATGCGCGCGTGAAGGCGCAGCTCCGTTTGCGCGCTCACAATCGGGAGCGGCGCAATCAGTGAAATTGGAAATGGCTAGGGCAACTTTATGAACTACGCGCTAAATAGACACACACAAATGCATTGCAAAAATAAATCCCTTTGTATCCCTCCCTTCACAAGGTGCTTTTGTTTGTTTGTGACGTGTCTTTGAGATATTTGAGGACTGTTTTGCAGAGTATTTTGTCTTTTATGTGTTTTCTTTGTTGTTATTTTGTTTAAATTATATTTTTGCTGGGCATTTTTATTTTTGCTTCATTTGTTTAATTTTTTTGCTGTTTGTGTATTTTTTGGAATGTGGGGGTGATATTCCGGCGGAAAAGGGGTGTCACCCTCATTTGTGGTGGAAAGTGATCGCCAGGTCTGTGTGAATGGTGTATGAATGTACATACATAATTGGAGCCGTGGCAGCGTTACGCGCAAAAAGTCCTGCATGGTGGACTGGTGCCAACCAATGTGATGAATTCGGCGTAGAGTCTGGTGATATGTGTGTGTTTAACGGCAAAGAGCTAATGTAGCGTGCCATGAGATGGGGTCATGAGATGGGGTACCAGTGCGCAGCTTGAAGGGAAAAGAAGATGTTAGTACATGCCACTATGTGATGTGTGCATCTGCCCCACGGTTTTGGGGAGTCATGCCGCCACCCGTCACTGGCACCAACCAGAGCGTCCCCATACAGTTCTGTTCGAAATCTGTGGGGATGGGGCTCAGTATATGAGCTGTCATGGGTGTCATGGGTGGATGTGTTGGCTGCTGATGTCTCCTGCAGCGGTGTAATTCCAGGATGGCATGAGGGGTGAATCTGGTGCGAGACACCTCAGAATCACTCTCCAAATGTCTTCATGTGTGATATACAAGTGAAGAGTGAGGGGCTTGTATCAGATAAGAATATTGTATTAGATTAATTTAAATTGTAAATTTTATATAAGCAAATAGAAAAAAAAAAAAAAAACAACCGTGCCCTCCTTAGATCCTCCGTGCCCTCCTCCTTCTTTGTTCATCTAAAGTCAGTAGTATATTGGAATGCCCCTGGCATGTTGGCATACAGATTGTTGGGCAACACGTGTGAGCATCACCATAATTATAATAATAATAATGCGCACAATAATAATAATAATAATAATGGTGTGTCTAGCGCAGTTTTGCGCGAAGGGAAGCGAATGTCTAATAATACGCCGGACCAAAAAACGTAATTTCTGGCGTAATTGTTTTGTAATCGCGTCCAAATATATTATTACAAAATAGTAAAATAATAATATTTCTATAACTATGATATATTAATCATATAGAAATATTTTATTATTTATTATGAATATTATTATTATTAATTCTCCAGTATTTCTTCTTCTGTTCACTTTTTCATTATTTTTAGTTTTAAATATTGCTGAAACTTTTGTATGATCAGAAAAAGTGATGTATCATTATTTGTATCTTTCCTGTTACATTTCAGCCATGATAAATCCTGAGGAGGAGTACAGCCCCTGCAATGTGTTATTGGCAGGGAGAGATTACATTATACTGTATATGTCAATTTTTATTTTGCTCAGAATTACAATTTTTTTTAGTAAAGATTAAATGATTCCACTTTCCTGGGCCTTATAACTTAAATAAAGCCAGAACCTCACCCACCCAATTGTTTTGAACCCCAACATGACACCCCCCCCCCACCCGCCTCTTCTTCTTCTCTTCTCGATGCCGGTCCCCCGTGGACAGCGAGCCCAAATAAAATTGTACAGAGCCAACTGTATCCAGTATAAGATCGGATGAGTGAGGAATTTTGACCAACATGATTTCTTAGTGAAATTACTGATTTAGCGCTGGACCAAATTTTACCAAAATTGGCCATTAATTTGGCCTTGTATCAATACAAGATATATATATAAAGAGATGCTCTTTTAGCGCCCTTTAAACCGTCTGTAATCCACTGAAAAACACGCTTGTAATTGTACTTTCCTGTTGATCTGTTTTAATAAGATGATGAAATCAGAAATTTTACCCAAATTTTGGCTTGATGGAAATGAACTTGTAGTATTTTCAGTCGCATGTTCAGATGACATCTATGTCATCTGAACATGCGACTGAAAATATGAACAGAAAAAGGATTTTTGTCATTTTGTACTTTTGTAAATATATTGCGGGATTCGCGGCACTTTCAACACGCGGCTCATCCATATTAACTATTGTTAAGCCCCATACACTTGGTCAGACTTTTTTAACCACAAACATAAAAACGATAATTTTCCGTTCGTTCTCAGAAAATTTGTTTGTTTTCAAACTACATCAGAAAACCATTTTTGGGTTCAAAAGTCTGGCCAAATCATCTCCCTTCAGATGAAAATTCACAGAAAAGTTTATTTGGCTTTACTGTACTACTCACTGTACTACTCACTGTACTACTAGTGTACTCAGCACAAAAGAGAAGCTGCTTCACTGACTACACTCACTGCCCATTCAAAAAAACGAAAATGACATCTATAACAAAAGATTTGCATTCTGTATCTTGAAACCCTTTTCTTTTGCTATTTTTAGTCGTATGTTCATATGACATCTATAACAAAAGATTTTTAAAATACAAAATACGAACAGAAAATAGGAATTCAAAATACAGAATGCAAATCTTTTGTTATAGATGTCATATGAACAATGAACATAGGACTGAAAACAAACAGAAAAAGGATTCAAACAAAATACAGAATGCAAATCTTTTGTTATAAATGTCATTTTCGTTCTTTTGCCGTTTTTGTTTTGTCGTTTTTTCTCGGAAATCGTTCGTTCGTATTTGCGGTTGTTCGTTATGCCGTCGTTTTCATATTTTGGTGCTTTAATTTTTTCGTATGTACACATTATCCCCGCGGTACGAAAATGAACATTTGTACGAACGGGAATGCACATATCTATTCATCCTTAGCTGCTCTCGGAGTCCCCAGTACCTGAGAAAACTCTATCTGACCTCTCTGTCTGAAAATGCCAGTTTTCTTGTTGCACAAAGGAGCCAGTGACAGCCAGACACCTGGCATTTTAGGAGGAGGAGATGAATGGCGGGCCTCCACGCTCCTCTCATGACAGGTTTGCTTTTTTAGACGTTCTGGTTGCAGTTCAGCTTGTAACACTCTAGATAAATATTCAGTGATTTCCTTTAAAAATATTTTCAGAATCCCAAGACGGCTTCCAAGAAGTGAATTTAATAATTTTTTATTATTATTATTTTTGGGAAGGGAACGAATCTGCAGACAACGAGATGAAAAACAACACAAATCTGATATTTTTAGCCCCCCCCAAAAAAATCCTGAACTGGTAGCCACGTCTGCCTCTTAATGGGACGCCGGAGCGGTGTTCATAGCTTGTAAATGACATCATTATCTTATTTGTATCGTTAGAAGCTGCTAATAACTCCTAAATCCCAGTGAGTCACCCGTCGGATTAAGCCGAGGCTCGCTGCATCTCCGGCTAGTAAATGTGAACGATAAACAAAATATGGAAACGATTGTTTTGCCAACAGAATACAAGATAACGTTCTATGTGATCCTTCCAAACAAAGTTCAGAGAAGAGACTTTCATCCTCAGGACCATCCAAGACGGGGGAAGGGCCACAGGGTTCAGTGCATATGACTGACTGACCCACAAATATGTTTAATAAATGTAAATTAACCATTTGGGAGGAGAAAATTACACAAATATGAAAAACAAAATCTGTGCTTGGTTTTCAAAGACTTGTGTAGTGGGGTGAGGGGCCGATCGTTTGGCCCCTGGGGTGAAGTAGTTGGGGAGCCACTATGGGCCAGATTCAGGTAGAGTTAGGCGGGGGTATCTGTGACTTTAGGCCGGCGTTTCTGTTTTCTGTAACCAGAAAACAAGAAACGCCGGGTTGGTGTTTTCCGATGCGATCGGCGTAATTGAATTTCGCCATCGCATCACAAATTTAATTTAAAAATGGCGCCGGGGGCGTTCCCGCTGATTAACGCTGACAAAATATGTTAATCAGCGGGAATCGGAAATTCACGATCGTTTTCGGGCGCGACGCAGTGACTTTTCGACGTTTCCGTAAGCGATACGCGACGTAAAGATAAAGCAGCCCCCTAGTGGAGTATCCTATGTTAAGTATAGCCGTCGTCATCGCGTCGGAAAAAAAAAATTTGCGTCGTTTGCGTAAAACGTTCATGAATGGGGATTGACGTCATTGACGTTCACTGACAGAATTTGGAGCATGCGCACTGGGATGCATTGACACTCGCGCAGTATGTTCGCCGCGGGATCGCGCTTAGTTTAAATAATACACGCCCCCTACCCGCCCAATTTTAATTCTGCCGGCTCATTTGCGATGCGCTGCCGCAACTTTAGGAGCAAGTGCTTCATGAATAACAGCACTTGCTCATAAAATTTCGCCGGAGTAACGTAAATGAGATGCGTTACTCCAGAGCAAAGATGCTCCCATCTACCTGAATCTGGCCCTATATGTCCCCACAACTTGTTGTATTATAGTTCCCTAGTGTACAGCCCCTTCCAGGGATGGCTCCACCTGTGGCTGGTGGGCATTGTGCCCCATCTTTCCTGCACTAGGGATAAATAAGAAGAGCGTGATTGGTCGGCAAGAACCATCCAGTATCATGGAGTGAGATGAGCACGGCCTCCGTAGTGACGTCCAGTCCGGCACCATCTTGCATTCCACTCTGGTCCATGCTTCTCATCACCCTCCAGCTTCATGGGCGCTCTATCGGATGCTGCTAATCCACTAGAACCAGGAGAGAGCGGGAGAGCCCAACGACTGACTGGAATGATTCTTTATAAGATGTGAATCGCCACTTGTTGTTTTGTTTTCAATAAATTTAAAGGAGTTGTAAGTAAAAAATGTTTTTGCTGAAATGACTGTTTACAGGGTATAGAGACAGAAGGCCAGATTCAGGTGGAGTTAGGCTGACGGATCAATGGATCCGCCAGCCTAACTGTCACTTTAAGCCGGCGTCTCTGTAACCAGAAAACAAGAAACGCCGGGTTGGAGTTCCGATGCGATCGGCGCAATTGAATTTCGCCATCGCATCGTTACTTCAACTTAAAAATGGCGCCGGGGGCGTTCCCGCTGATTAACGCTGAAAAAATATGTTAATCAGCGGGAGTCGGAAATTCACGATCTTTTTCGGGCGCGACGCAGTGACTTTACGACGTTTCCGTAAGAGATACGCGGCGTAAAGATAAAGCAGCCCCCTAGTGGAGTATCCTATGTTAAGTATAGCCGTCGTCATCGCGTCGGAAAAAAAAAATATCACGTCGTTTGCGTAAAACGTTCATGAATGGGAATGTGACGTCATTGACGTTCACTGACAGAATTTGGAGCATGCGCACTGGGATGCATTGACACTCGACGCATGCGCAGTACGTTCGCCGCGGGATCGCGCTTAGTTTAAATAATACACGCTCCGTACCCGCCCAATTTGAATTCCGCCGGCTCATTTGCGATGCGCTGCCGCAACTTTAGGAGCAAATGCTTCATGAATAACAGCACTTGCTCCTAAAATTTCGCCAAAGTAACGTAAATGAGAAACGTTACTCCAGAGCAAAGATGCTCCCATCTACCTGAATCTGGCCCATAATAGTTAACTGATTCCTTTTAAAAATAGATAAAAATCAATCATATAATGTGCCTGCAGTTCTAGTTTCGTTTTGGATGCTGTTTCCTGCCTCTCTGCTGTACAGAGCCACAGAGCCAATACAGAGCAGTGATGGTTTGGAGAGTGAAAGTGATTGGTTCTGAGGGGTTTTAGACACACAGTGATCACACCTCCTTGATTAGTGACCACAGAGAGAAGCTCCCAGGACTGTGGTGATCAGGAAACAGACAACCAAGAAGTGTGGAGATCAGAGAAGGATTACAGCAACTTGAGAGCAAAAACCAACAATGAGGACATGAAAACAGCACTGCATTAAGGTAAAAAAAGCTATTAAGAAAAAAAATCCTTTACAAACCCTTTAAGTTCTTAACATACTGCACTTAGTCTGGTGCCCCCCTCAGTTTCCTTTTAATATTGAAGAGTCTTGCTTCATCCAAAGGTGCTGCCACTGGTTCTTCACAATCCACAGCTATGGACCTTTTTTAAGCATGTGATTAGAACCTGAGGGATTTAATTGGCTTCAAAATAGAGGTGGGCTCGGTGTGCAGAGCACTGTGCCCTGAGCCCACCCAGTTTTGTGACAATAGCACACTAATATTTGCTCTCTCTCCTCTAAACATGGCTCCACCCCAGGGCCTATCAGGGAACTCTATATTAACCTGTGCACTGCAAGCCAGCCGTGCTGATCAACAGTGTTTGTTTAGCTATTGTGTGTTTGGGTTCCTGCTTGCCTTGTGCTATGTCTGTCTCTGTTTTACCGATCTTGGCTTGTTCTGGACTATCCCCGTCTGCTTGTGACCCTGACCTTTGGCGTGTCTTTTGTTTATCCTTGTCTGCTAGTCACCCCGACCTTTGGCTTATACCCTCACTATCTCTTGTATCCTGAGCTGCTGCTTCCTCTCTATCCTCCTGAAGCCTACTGTGAGCGTGAGCTGGGGGACTCTGGGGGTCGTGACCTGGATCCAGTTGCAGCACAGTCCATTCTCACCACTAGAGGCTCTGATGAACACCTGCTGGATCTTAGACTCCACGCCCTGGGGAATCTTAGGCTCTAGCTCCCTGTGGGATCCCTGTTGATGCTCCAGTGGACCTGCCTTCCTTAACCACCCAGAGTTCAATCCTCAGCAGTCACCCGTAGGGTCCACTACCTTAGCGGGAGCACTCCTGACCCCAACAGTGTGCATCTGTCACCTGACCGCAGGTGACCTGACATAAAGGATCCTCAATGCCCCCCTATCCCCCACCATCCCAAATGCAGTCTGATCACTGGGGAAGGGGAGACTGAGGAAATGCTTCCTCCTGCCTGTGGCAGACTGCTGACACTGAAGGACAGCTTAGGCACCGAAGGACAGCTTTTTATGATAAAAGGTGGAACTTTTCGGTAAAATGATCCAGTTGCTTTATATTGGGACTTCGGGAATTTATTATTGCAGACTTAGGAAAGCTGCTGAGAGGCCCACTTTAAGAAAAAATCTTTTTGTACAAACAAGAAACTATTTTCGTCTGTCCAGAGCAACGTCTCTTCCAGGATCTGAGCGTCCCCACCAGCAGGATGCCTCGTATTTCATGTCCGATCGATAGCTGTCCGTTGGCTTATTGTGAAATACAAAGAGTTCCATCAAATGTTTCATTCATCGTCGCTCTCCAACTTCTTCTTTCCCACCGATCGGTGTGACGTCGCTTGTTATCCAGCGGTTGCCGGTAATCCTTGGAGAAGTTCATATCCGTTATGATGCCAAATCTTCAGTGGCGGGTCTGGTCATCTCAGGGAAGGAATATTTTATTAGGCTCGGGTAGATATGGAATCACCTAGCGGAGCCGACCCGGAGCTTTTCCTAAACTTTCCCCAAGCGAATGATCGAGATGACAAATAGTAAAATGTATCCAATTTCAGTTTGAACAGTTTTCATAATAAATTGTGTTTGGCAAGTCACCTATTTTTCTGTCCCGGCTTCAAAAAATAATAAAAGAGCCTTTCAGTAAAGCAGACGGTGAGTTTTTTTAGTCTTATCTGTTTTTTAGTTGTTAGGGGTTCTCTAGTGCCCCCCAACACCGTGCCAACCAGCCTCCAACCTCCCAACTGTCCCGGATATTGAGGGACTGTCCCTATATCCCTCTGTCCCTGGCAGTGCCGGGACAAAGTCATCCAGTGCCAAGGGCATAGATGAGAAACTGAACCGCTCTACACCATAACCCCCTGTCTATCGGAATTGGTGGTGTCACCATAGGTGTGCACTTCAAAGCTCAAACACTTGTGTCTGCATGTGTATTAATACTGACGGTGTCAGTAGGTCAGTGGAGGGTGTCAGTAGGGCAGTGGACGGTGTCAGTAGAGCAGTGGATGGTGTCAGTAGGGCAGTGGACGGTGTCAGTAGGGCAGTGGACGGTGTCAGTAGAGCAGTGGACGGTGTCAGTAGGACAGTGGACGGTGTCAGTAGAGCAGTGGACGGTGTCAGTAGAGCAGTGGACGGTGTCAGTAGAGCAGTGGATGGTGTCAGTAGAGCAGTGGACGGTGTCAGTAGAGCAGTGGATGGTGTCAGTAGGGCAGTGGACGGTGTCAGTAGGGCAGTGGACGGTGTCAGTAGAGCAGTGGACGGTGTCAGTAGGACAGTGGATGGTGTCAGTAGGGCAGTGGACGGTGTCAGTAGGACAGTGGATGGTGTCAGTAGGGCAGTGGACGGTGTCAGTAGGGCAGTGGATGGTGTCAGTAGGGCAGTGGACGGTGTCAGTAGGGCAGTGGACGGTGTCAGTAGAGCAGTGGATGGTGTCAGTAGGGCAGTGGACGGTGTCAGTAGGGCAGTGGACGGTGTCAGTAGAGCAGTGGACGGTGTCAGTAGAGCAGTGGACGGTGTCAGTAGAGCAGTGGATGGTGTCAGTAGGGCAGTGGACGGTGTCAGTAGGGCAGTGGACGGTGTCAGTAGAGCAGTGGACGGTGTCAGTAGGACAGTGGATGGTGTCAGTAGGGCAGTGGACGGTGTCAGTAGAGCAGTGGACGGTGTCAGTAGGACAGTGGATGGTGTCAGTAGGGCAGTGGACGGTGTCAGTAGGGCAGTGGATGGTGTCAGTAGGGCAGTGGATGGTGTCAGTAGGGCAGTGGACGGTGTCAGTAGAGCAGTGGATGGTGTCAGTAGGGCAGTGGACGGTGTCAGTAGAGCAGTGGAGGGTGTCAGTAGAGCAGTGGATGGTGTCAGTAGGGCAGTGGACGGTGTCAGTAGAGCAGTGGACGGTGTCAGTAGAGCAGTGGAGGGTGTCAGTAGAGCAGCGGATGGTGTCAGTAGGGCAGTGGACGGTGTCAGTAGAGCAGTGGACGGTGTCAGTAGGACAGTGGATGGTGTCAGTAGGGCAGTGGACGGTGTCAGTAGGGCAGTGGACGGTGTCAGTGGAGCAGTGGATGGTGTCAGTAGGGCAGTGGACGGTGTCAGTAGAGCAGTGGACGGTGTCAGTAGGACAGTGGATGGTGTCAGTAGGGCAGTGGACGGTGTCAGTAGGGCAGTGGACGGTGTCAGTAAGGCAGTGGATGGTGTCAGTAGGACAGTGGACAGTGTCAGTAGGGCAGAGGACGGTGTCAGTAGAGCAGAGGACGGTGTCAGTAGAGCAGTGGACGGTGTCAGTAGAGCAGTGGAGGGTGTCAGTAGAGCAGTGGACGGTGTCAGTAGGACAGTGGACGGTGTCAGTAGGGCAGTGGACGGTGTCAGTGGAGCAGTGGATGGTGTCAGTAGGGCAGTGGACGGTGTCAGTAGAGCAGTGGACGGTGTCAGTAGGACAGTGGATGGTGTCAGTAGGGCAGTGGACGGTGTCAGTAGGGCAGTGGACGGTGTCAGTAGGGCAGTGGATGGTGTCAGTAGGACAGTGGACGGTGTCAGTAGGACAGTGGATGGTGTCAGTAGGGCAGTGGATGGTGTCAGTAGGGCAGTGGATGGTGTCAGTAGGGCAGTGGATGGTGTCAGTAGGGCAGTGGATTGTGTCAGTAGGACAGTGGATGGTGTCAGTAGGGCAGTGGACGGTGTCAGTAGAGCAGTGGACGGTGTCAGTAGGGCAGTGGATGGTGTCAGTAGGGCAGTGGACGGTGTCAGTAGAGCAGTGGACGGTGTCAGTAGGGCAGTGGACGGTGTCAGTAGAGCAGTGGATGGTGTCAGTAGAGCAGTGGATGGTGTCAGTAGGGCAGTTCATGGTGTCAGTAGAGCAGTGGATGGTGTCAGTAGAGCAGTGGACGGTGTCAGTAGAGCAGAGGACGGTGTCAGTAGGGCAGTGGACGGTGTCAGTAGGGCAGTGGATGGTGTCAGTAGGGCAGTGGACGGTGTCAGTAGGGCAGTGGACGGTGTCAGTAGGGCAGTGGATGGTGTCAGTAGGGCAGTGGACGGTGTCAGTAGGACAGTGGACGGTGTCAGTAGAGCAGTGGACGGTGTCAGTAGATAGTGGAGTAGAGCAGTGGACGGTGTCAGTAGAGCAGTGGATGGTGTCAGTAGAGCAGTGGACGGTGTCAGTAGAGCAGTGGATGGTGTCAGTAGGGCAGTGGACGGTGTCAGTAGGGCAGTGGACGGTGTCAGTAGAGCAGTGGACGGTGTCAGTAGGACAGTGGATGGTGTCAGTAGGGCAGTGGACGGTGTCAGTAGGACAGTGGATGGTGTCAGTAGGGCAGTGGACGGTGTCAGTAGGGCAGTGGATGGTGTCAGTAGGGCAGTGGACGGTGTCAGTAGGGCAGTGGACGGTGTCAGTAGTGGAGCAGTGGATGGTGTCAGTAGGGCAGTGGACGGTGTCAGTAGGGCAGTGGATGGTGTCAGTAGGGCAGTGGACGGTGTCAGTAGAGCAGTGGACGGTGTCAGTAGTGGAGCAGTGGATGGTGTCAGTAGGGCAGTGGACAGTGGATGGTGTCAGTAGGGCAGTGGACAGTGGATGGTGTCAGTAGAGCAGTGGACGGTGTCAGTAGTCAGTACAGTCAGGGATGGTGTCAGTAGAGCAGTGGATGGTGTCAGGGCAGTGGACGGTGTCAGTAGAGCAGTGGACGGTGTCAGTAGGACAGTGGATGGTGTCAGTAGGGCAGTGGACGGTGTCAGTAGGGCAGTGGATGGTGTCAGTAGGGCAGTGGATGGTGTCAGTAGGGCAGTGGACGGTGTCAGTAGGAGCAGTGGATGGTGTCAGTAGGGCAGTGGACGGTGTCAGTAGAGCAGTGGAGACGGTGTCAGTAGAGCAGTGGATGGTGTCAGTAGGGCAGTGGACGGTGTCAGTAGGGCAGTGGACGGTGTCAGTAGGCAGTGGATGGTGTCAGTAGTGGAGCAGTGGAGGGTGTCAGTAGAGCAGCGGATGGTGTCAGTAGGGCAGTGGACGGTGTCAGTAGAGCAGTGGACGGTGTCAGTAGAGCAGTGGATGGTGTCAGTAGGGCAGTGGACGGTGTCAGTAGGGCAGTGGACGGTGTCAGTGGAGCAGTGGATGGTGTCAGTAGGGCAGTGGACGGTGTCAGTAGGGCAGTGGACGGTGTCAGTAGGGCAGTGGACGGTGTCAGTAGGGCAGTGGACGGTGTCAGTAGGACAGTGGATGGTGTCAGTAGGGCAGTGGATGGTGTCAGTAGGACAGTGGACGGTGTCAGTAGGGCAGTGGACGGTGTCTGTAGAGCAGAGGATGGTGTCAGTAGGCAGTGGACATTGGATGGTGTCAGTAGTGGAGCAGTGGAGGGTGTCAGTAGAGCAGTGGACAGTGGATGGTGTCAGTAGGACAGTGGACGGTGTCAGTAGGGCAGTGGACGGTGTCAGTGGAGCAGTGGATGGTGTCAGTAGGGCAGTGGACGGTGTCAGTAGAGCAGTGGACGGTGTCAGTAGGACAGTGGATGGTGTCAGTAGGGCAGTGGACGGTGTCAGTAGGGCAGTGGACGGTGTCAGTAGGGCAGTGGATGGTGTCAGTAGGCAGTGGACGGTGTCAGTAGGCAGTGGATGGTGTCAGTAGGGCAGTGGACGGGTGTCAGTAGGGCAGTGGATGGTGTCAGTAGGGCAGTGGATGGTGTCAGTAGGGCAGTGGATGGTGTCAGTAGGGCAGTGGATGGTGTCAGTAGGGCAGTGGACGGTGTCAGTAGAGCAGTGGACGGTGTCAGTAGGGCAGTGGATGGTGTCAGTAGGGCAGTGGACGGTGTCAGTAGGACAGTGGACGGTGTCAGTAGGGCAGTGGATGGTGTCAGTAGGGCAGTGGATGGTGTCAGTAGAGCAGTGGATGGTGTCAGTAGGGCAGTTGATGGTGTCAGTAGAGTAGTGGACGGTGTCAGTAGAGCAGTGGACGGTGTCAGTAGGGCAGTGGACGGTGTCAGTAGGACAGTGGACGGTGTCAGTAGGGCAGTGGACGGTGTCAGTAGGACAGTGGACGGTGTCAGTAGGGCAGTGGACGGTGTCAGTAGGGCAGTGGATGGTGTCAGTAGGGCAGTGGACGGTGTCAGTAGTCAGAGCAGTGGACGGTGTCAGTAGGGCAGTGGATGGTGTCAGTAGGGCAGTGGACAGAGGATGGGTGTCAGTAGGACAGTGGATGGTGTCAGTAGGGCAGTGGATGGTGTCAGTAGGGCAGTGGATGGTGTCAGAGGAGTAGGGCAGTGGACGGTGTCAGTAGGACAGTGGATGGTGTCAGTAGGGCAGTAGGGCAGTGGACGGTGTCAGTAGGGCAGTGGACAGTGGATGGTGTCAGTAGAGCAGTGGACGGTGTCAGTAGGGCAGTGGATGGTGTCAGTAGGGCAGTGGACGGTGTCAGTAGAGCGGTGTCAGTAGGACAGTGGACGGTGTCAGTAGGGCAGTGGACGGTGTCAGTAGGACAGTGGACGGTGTCAGTAGGGCAGTGGACGGTGTCAGTAGGGCAGTGGACGGTGTCAGTAGGGCAGTGGATGGTGTCAGTAGGGCAGTGGACGGTGTCAGTAGGATGGTGTCATAGGGCATTGGATGGTGTCAGTAGGGCAGTGGATGGTGTCAGTAGGGCAGTGGATGGTGTCAGTAGGGCAGTGGACGGTGTCAATAGGCAGAGGATGGTGTCAGTTAGGGCAGTGGACGGTGTCAGTAGTGGACGGTGTCAGTAGGACGGTGTCAGTAGGGCAGTGGATGGTGTCAGTAGGGCAGTGGACGGTGTCAGTACGGGATAGGGCAGTGGATGGTGTCAGTAGGACAGTGGACGGTGTCAGTAGGGCAGTGGATGGTGTCAGTAGGGCAGTGGACGGTGTCAGTAGGGCAGTGGATGGTGTCAGTAGGGCAGTGGACGGTGTCAGTAGGGCAGTGGACGGTGTCAGTAGGGCAGTGGATGGTGTCAGTAGGGCAGTGGACGGTGTCAGTAGGACATTGGATGGTGTCAGTAGGACAGTGGACGGTGTCAGTAGAGCAGTGGACGGTGTCAGTAGAGCACGGTGTGGAGCAGTGGATGGTGTCAGTAGGGCAGTGGACGGTGTCAGTAGGGCAGTGGACGGTGTCAGTAGGGCAGAGGACGGTGTCAGTAGGGCAGTGGACGGTGTCAGTAGGGCAGTGGATGGTGTCAGTAGAGCAGAGTGGACGGTGTCAGTAGGGCAGTGGACGGTGTCAGTAGGGCAGTGGATGGTGTCAGTAGGGCAGTGGATGGTGTCAGTAGAGCAGAGGACGGTGTCAGTAGGGCAGTGGATGGTGTCAGTAGGGCAGTGGACGGTGTCAGTAGGGCAGTGGATGGTGTCAGTAGGGCAGTGGACGGTGTCAGTAGGGCAGTGGATGGTGTCAGTAGGGCAGTGGACGGTGTCAGTAGAGCAGTGGATGGTGTCAGTTGGGCAGTGGATGGTGTCAGTAGGGCAGTGGATGGTGTCAGTAGGGCAGTGGATGGTGTCAGTAGGGCAGTGGATGGTGTCAGTAGGGCAGTGGACGGTGTCAGTAGAGCAGAGGATGGTGTCAGTTGGGCAGTGGACGGTGTCAGTAGGGCAGTGGACGGTGCAGTGGATGGTGTCAGTAGGGCAGTGGATGGATGGTGTCAGTAGGGCAGTGGATGGTGTCAGTGGATGGTGTCAGTAGGACAGTGGACGGTGTCAGTAGAGCAGTGGATGGTGTCAGTAGGGCAGTGGACGGTGTCAGTAGAGCAGTGGATGGTGTCAGTAGGACAGTGGACGGTGTCAGTAGGGCAGTGGATGGTGTCAGTTGGGCAGTGGATGGTGTCAGTAGGGCACAGTAGGGGATGGTGTCAGTAGATGGCAGTGGATGGTGTCAGTAGGGCAGTGGACGGTGGCAGTAGGACATTGGATGGTGTCAGTAGGTGTCAGTAGAGCAGAGGACAGTAGGGGTGTCAGTAGGGCAGTGGATGGTGTCAGTAGTAGGCAGTGGACGGTGTGTAGAGCAGTGGATGGTGTCAGTAGGGCAGTGGACGGTGTCAGTGGATGGTGTCAGTGGAGTCAGACAGTGGACGGTGTCAGTAGGACATTGGATGGTGTCAGTAGGACAGTGGACGGTGTCAGTAGAGCAGTGGACGGTGTCAGTAGAGCAGTGGACGGTGTCAGTAGAGCAGTGGATGGTGTCAGTAGGGCAGTGGACGGTGTCAGTAGGGCAGTGGACGGTGTCAGTAGGGCAGAGGACGGTGTCAGTAGGGCAGTGGATGGTGTCAGTAGGGCAGTGGATGGTGTCAGTAGAGCAGAGGACGGTGTCAGTAGGGCAGTGGATGGTGTCAGTAGGGCAGTGGACGGTGTCAGTAGGGCAGTGGATGGGTCAGTGGCAGTGGACGGTGTCAGTAGGGCAGTGGATGGTGTCAGTAGGGCAGTGGATGGTGTCAGGGGTGGATGGTGTCAGTAGGGCAGTGGATGGTGTCAGTAGGGCAGTGGACGGTGTCAGTAGGGCAGTGGATGGTGTCAGTAGGGCAGTGGACGGTGTCAGTAGAGCAGAGGATGGTGTCAGTTGGGCAGTGGATGGTGTCAGTAGGGCAGTGGATGGTGTCAGTAGGGCAGTGGATGGTGTCAGTAGGGCAGTGGATGGTGTCAGTAGGGCAGTGGACGGTGTCAGTAGAGCAGAGGATGGTGTCAGTTGGGCAGTGGACGGTGTCAGTAGGGCAGTGGACGGTGTCAGTAGGACATTGGATGGTGTCAGTAGGGCAGTGGATGGTGTCAGTAGAGCAGAGGACGGTGTCAGTAGGGCAGTGGATGGTGTCAGTAGGGCAGTGGATGGTGTCAGTAGAGCAGTGGACGGTGTCAGTAGGGCAGTGGATGGTGTCAGTAGGACAGTGGACGGTGTCAGTAGAGCAGTGGATGGTGTCAGTAGGACAGTGGACGGTGTCAGTAGAGCAGTGGATGGTGTCAGTAGGACAGTGGACGGTGTCAGTAGGGCAGTGGATGGTGTCAGTAGGACAGTGGACGGTGTCAGTAGAGCAGTGGATGGTGTCAGTAGGGCAGTGGACGGTGTCAGTAGAGCAGTGGATGGTGTCAGTAGGACAGTGGACGGTGTCAGTAGGGCAGTGGATGGTGTCAGTAGGACAGTGGACGATGTCAATAAGGCACACCCTCTGCGCACCCCTATGGGTGTCACCTAGAAGACCACGTTCCCGTATGTCAGTGGTGTCCCTGGAAGATGAAGAGATGTGTGATCGATGATCGGTGATCGTTCTGTGGACTGGAAAGGGAACTGGTTATCCCTCATATAATATCCAGTCTTCGGCCACCATGATCTGAAGCCCATCATCGCTTTAGTGAAGGATATTCCTCTCAGATCTTCTCTTGGCACGGCCGGGTGAGGAACGTTCCAGACAGAAGAGAGATCCATTGAAAGTCTGGAGCGAGATGACCTCTAGAGATATCCTGCGGAGGGAAGAAAGCCCCTCACCCAGAGCCGGCCCTCTTTTCCCTCCGCAGACCTTCCTCCGATCTTCGCCTCCTAGACGGGCACAAAACTTTGCGGGTTCACTCGCCTTTCTCAGAACTCATAGAAGAGAGGACATGGAGGAGCGTGGAGGACACCGCCGTGATTCGCTGCTCCACCGGGGGAGGGGAGCAACCTGGCAGCGTTTGATGTTTTTTTCAGTTTGTTTGCCGCCCCCCCCCCCCCAACTTTCCACCGGCCGCCCCTGCTTAGAGGCCAAGGGGTAAAACGCGTTGTCTTATCACACTTTCTATTGGAGTATAAAATGTATCCAAAGTAAAAACAAGAAGAGAAAACATTAGCAGAAATAGAAATAAAAGTTTCTTTGTATCTTCAGAGATGAAAAGGGTCATTTTGTCACCAGTGACCCGGCCGCTGGCATCCTGCAGAGACATTGGCCGGTTTTGTGGGGCGGCGCCCAAGCTGAGCGCCCGGAGAGGCGCACATTAAAAACATGTGTCTGCTTTGCACAAGCCGCTCTCTACGAGTCCGGTGGGATTCGCATGTATACGCGGTGCTAATTGTCCTGGCTCCAGACACACTGGGATTGGACGGATGAACGCGGAGCGCTGGGGGCGTCGCCCTCGCTATGAGGGGTAAATTATCTTCTCATCCCTGTAAGTGGAAGCAGATCGGCAAACCGCCGGCCTCCTCCTCGTCCTGCCAGGACTTCCCTCCAAATCTTCATAGAATCGCTTTCCTGCAGAGGATTCCCATCCTCACCATTGGACGGCTCACAGCCATTGGTGTTTCCTCTTTGCTGTCCCGTATTTCCATGGAGGTGATCTGTGTAGAGCTCAGCGGGTGCCGGATGGAGGAACAATCTCTGATCGGCGGAATGCTTTCAGCACCAATCTGCTTCTTGTTCCGCCATCTTGCCGAATCGGAAGTTTGGTGACTCTGGGAAGTCAGGTCTATCGGATTCAACCTCCAAATACAGAAAGGCTTCTTCACTGTAAGAGCTGTGAGATGTGGAAGAGACGCCCTCCAGAGCCGATTCCGGACCGATCACTAGATTGTTATATAGCTGCTGGATAATAATATTTAGAGGGAAATCTTGGGGGATCAGGATACTTTATTGTTTGTTTGTATTGCCTTCCTCTGGATCAACTGTGCATATAGAATCTACTACATTACCAAAAGTATTGGGACACCCCCCCCCCCATTATATATATATACACTATGGGCCAGATTCAGGAAAGGTTACGCTGGCGGATCGAGTGATCCGCCAGCCTAACTGTGGCTTTGAGCCGGCGTTTCTGTAACCAGAAAACAAGAAACGCCGGGTTGAAGTTCCGATGCGAGCAGCGTAACTGAGTTTCGCCATCGCATCGTTACTTCAACTTAAAAATGGCGCCGGGGGCGTTCCCGCCGATTTCCGCTCAAAAAATATGTTAATGAGCGGAAATCGGCAATTCACGATCGAAATCCGGCGCGACGCAATGACGATACGACGTTTCCGGACGGGATACGCGGCGCATAGATATACCTACATGGGGTTGGAGTATCCTATGTTAGGTATAGGCGTCGTCATCGCGTCGGAAAAAAAAAAAAAAACGTCGCTTGCGTAAAACGGTCATGAATGGGAATGTGACGTCATTGACGTTCATTCACAGATTTTGGAGCATGCGCACCGGGATGTTTTGACACTCGACGCATGCGCAGTACGTTGGCGGCGGGATCGCGCGTAGTTAGCATACTACACGCCCCGTACCCGCGACATTTGAATTCCGCCGGCTCATTTGTGATGCGCTGCCGCAACTTTAGGAGCAAGTGCTTCATGAATGACAGCACTTGCTCCTAAAATTTCGGCAGCGCAACGCAAATCAGAAGCGTTACTCCAGAGCAAAGATGCTCTGGAATACGTGAATCTGGCCCTATATTACCGAAAGTATTGGGATGCCCCCCCATTATATATATATATACACCCCTCTCCTATATACACGTTATTACCAAAAGTATTGGGACGCCCCCCCATTATATATATATATACACCCCTCCCCTATATACACTATATTACCAAAAGTATTGGGACGTCCCCCATTATATATATACACACACCCCTCTCCTATATACACGTTATTACCAAAAGTATTGGGACGCCCCCCCATTATATATATATATATCACCCCTCCCCTATATACACGTTATTACCAAAAGTATTGGGACACCCCCCCATTATATATATATACACCCCTCCCCAATATACACGTTATTACCAAAAGTATTGGGACGCCCCCCCCATTATATATATATATACACCCCTCCCCTATATACACGTTATTACCAAAAGTATTGGGACGCCGGCCTTTACACACACATGAACCTTTAATGACCCCCCCAGTCTTAGTCCGGAGGGTTCAATATTAAGTTGGCTCCGCCCTTTGCAGCTATAACAGCTTCACCTCTTCTGGGAAGGCCGTCCACAATGTTTAGGGGCGTGTCTATGGGAAGGCCGTCCACAAGGTTTAGGGGTGTGTCTATGGGAAGGCCGTCCACAATGTTTAGGGGCGTGTCTATGGGAAGGCCGTCCACAAGGTTTAGGGGTGTGTCTATGGGAAGGCCGTCCACAAGGTTTAGGGGTGTGTCTATAGGAAGGCCGTCCACAAGGTTTAGGGGCGTGTCTATGGGAAGGCCGTCCACAAGGATTAGGGGTGTGTCTATGGGAAGGCCGTCCACAAGGTTTAGGGGTGTGTCTATGGGAAGGCTGTCCACAAGGTTTAGGGGCGTGTCTATGGGAAGGCCGTCCACAAGGATTAGGGGTGTGTCTATGGGAAGGCCGTCCACAAGGTTTAGGGGCATGTCTATGGGAAGGCCGTCCACAAGGATTAGGGGTGTGTCTATGGGAAGGCCGTCCGCAAGGTTTAGGGGTGTGTCTATGGGAAGGCCGTCCGCAAGGTTTAGGGGTGTGTCTATGGGAATGTTTGACCATTCTTCCAGAAGAGCATTTGTGAGGTCAGGCACTGATGTTGGATGAGAAGGCCTGGCTCACAGTCTCCACCCCAAAGGTGTTCTATCGGGTTGAGGTCAGGACTCTGTGCAGGCCAGTCAAGTTCCTCCACCCCAAACTCGCTCATCCATGTATTTATGGACTTTGCCCTGACATGCTGGTAGGTTTGGCTAATCATGGGGCAGGCTGGTTGTACTGAGGTCAATTCATTGATTGACTTGGGTACAACCAGCCTGTCGGATATTTTACCTGCAGTTACTGCAATATAGGCGCTAGCAGTAATCATTGTGTTATTCCAGCTGGGAAGTCTCCTCATCCGCAGAACACAAAAGCGCTGCAGGAGGGATTCCCCCATCAATACTGACTGTGTGAGATGAGGGCAGATGGTATTCTGCATTCCTCGGGTGTAACCAGGAATTATTTGAGTTCCTGTTGTCTTTCTATCACCTGGAACCAGCCTGCCCATTCTCCTCTGACCTCTACAAGGCATTTTCCTCCACGCAACTGCCGCTCACTGGATATTTTCTCTTTTCCCCACCATTCTCGGTAATCCTGAGAGATGGTTGTGTGTGAAAATCTCAGAAATCTTCAGACCGGCCCGTCTGCCACCAACAACCATGCCACGTTCAAAGTCACAGAGATTCTTCTTCCCCATTCTGATGCAGCAAGTCGTCTTCACCGCGTCTAGATGCTTAAAGGCATTGAGTTGCTGCCGTGTGACTGGCTGATTAGCAATTTGTGTTACCGAGCGATTGTACGGGTGTACCTAATAAAGTGTCCGGTGAGTGTGTATTATATTATCATGATCTCCGGGTCCTGTAATCCTCAGATGCAGAGTATTTGTTGTTTTCTTCTGTTGGACTCTCCGCCCATTGCGGGGTTAATTTGCGCTCGGTGACGGTGAAGCAGCACATGGCCGCCGGGGGAAATATTTGGATAAGACCTCGGAGTTGTACTTCTGTTGGACTCTCCGCCCATCGCGGGGTTAATTTGCGCTCGGTGACGGTGAAGCAGCACATGGCCGCCGGGGGAAATATTTGGATAAGACCTCGGAGTTGTACTTGTTGGACTCTCCGCCCATCGCGGGGTTAATTTGCGCTCGGTGGCGGTGAAGCAGCACATGGCCGCCGGGGGAAATATTTGGATAAGACCTCAGAGTTGTACTTCTGTTGGCAGCTTTCATCTTCCCTAAATATCCTTGTGTGGGTGACTCCAGTCCCGGCGTGACGCGGCTCCAGATTCCGTGTTTGATGTTCAGCATCGCAGCTTTCTCTCCATCTCGTGTTTTGGGGGGGGCGCCCCGACTTTTCATGGCCGCTGTAAACGCCGCGCCGGAGATCCTGCGTGTGTCGCGACCGTTCCTGATGGTGTTATTCAACAAAGACGCAACGCTAGACTAAACTGTGTGACTCATAGAGATAGGGGGGCCGGTGTGGTGGTGAGGAAGGTTCTTGTACGAGGATAATGTGTCAGAGTCGGGATACCGGAGAAGATCGGGGGTCGGGGATCGGGAATCGGGGGGATCGGGGGATCGGAGAATCGGGAGTGGGGGGATCGGGGGGCCGGTGTGCCGGTGTGGTGGTGAGGAAGGTTCTTGTACAAGGATGTTGTGTCAGAGCCGGGATACTGGAGGAGATCGGGGGGATCGGGGGACCGGTGTGGTGGTGAGGAAGGTTCTTGTACAAGGATGTTGTGTCAGAGCCGGGATACCGGAGGAGATCGGGGGATCGGGGGGATCGGGGTCGGGGAATCGGGAGATCGGGGGATCGGGGGGGCGGTGTGCCGGTGTGGTGGTGAGGAAAGTTCTTGTACGAGGATGTTGTGTCAGAGCCGGGATACCGGAGGAGATCGGGGGATCGGGGAGATCGGGGGATCGGGGGGATCGGGGAATCGGGAGATCGGGGGATCGGGGGGCCGGTGTGCCGGTGTGGTGGTGAGGAAGGTTCTTGTACGAGGATGTTGTGTCAGAGTCGGGATACCGGAGAAGATCGGGGGTCGGGGGATCGGGAATCGGGGGGATTGGGGGATCGGAGGATCGGGAGTGGGGGGATCGGGGGGCCGGTGTGCCGGTGTGGTGGTGAGGAAGGTTCTTGTACAAGGATGTTGTGTCAGAGCCGGGATACCGGAGGAGATCGGGGGATCGGGGGGATCGGGGTCGGGGAATCAGGAGATCGGGGGATCGGTGGGCCGGTGTGCCGGTGTGGTGGTGAGGAAAGTTCTTGTACGAGGATGTTGTGTCAGAGCCGGGATACCGGAGGAGATCGGGGGATCGGGGGGATCGGGGGTCGGGAGATTGGGGGATCGGGGGATCGGTGTGGTGGTGAGGAAGGTTCTTGTACGAGGATGTTGTGTCAGAGCCGGGATACCGGAGGAGATCGGGGGATCGGGGAGATCGGGGGATCGGGGGGATCGGGGAATCGGGAGATCGGGGGATCGGGGGGCCGGTGTGCCGGTGTGGTGGTGAGGAAAGTTCTTGTACGAGGATGTTGTGTCAGAGCCGGGATACCGGAGGAGATCGGGGGATCGGGGGGATCGGGGGTCGGGAGATTGGGGGATCGGGGGATCGGTGTGGTGGTGAGGAAGGTTCTTGTACGAGGATGTTGTGTCAGAGCCGGGATACCGGAGAAGATCGGGGGATTGGGGGGATCGGGGGTTGGGGGGTCGGGAATCGGGAGAATCGGAGGATCGGGAGTGGGGGGATCGGGGGCCGGTGTGCCGGTGTGGTGGTGAGGAAGGTTCTTGTACAAGGATGTTGTGTCAGAGCCGGGATACCGGAGGAGATCGGGGGATCGGGGGATCGGGGGGCCGGTGTGCCGGTGTGGTGGTGAGGAAAGTTCTTGTACGAGGATGTTGTGTCAGAGCCAGGATACTGGAGGAGATCGGGGGATCGGGGGGATCGGGGAGATCGGGGGATCGGGGGGATCGGGGGACTGGTGTGGTGGTGAGGAAGGTTCTTGTACAAGGATGTTGTGTCAGAGCTGGGATACCGGAGGAGATCGGGGGATTGGGGGGATCGGGGGTTGGGGGGTCGGGAATCGGGGGGATCGGAGGATCGGGAGTGGGGGGATGGGGGGACCGGTGTGGTGGTGAGGAAGGTTCTTGTACAAGGATGTTGTGTCAGAGCTGGGATACCGGAGGAGATCGGGGGATCGGGGGGATGGGGGGGATCGGGAGATCGGCAATAATGGCTGAATAAAGCAGATACAGTACGAGAATAAAAGGTTGAAAAGATGGCGGCTTTCTGAAGGAATATGGCGGCCGGAGCGTCATCAACGTGACCATTCCTCCTCACTCCAACTGTCCACACAGGAGAAGACCCCCACTGAGCAGGAGGAGCCCCTCTGTAATGTGCAGAAAGACCCCTGGTGTAGTGGGGCTCCTCTTGCAAAAAGTCCCCAATGCCACACCATGTACTAGTTTAGGAGGCGCCATCAACACAGAAGAAGACCACCATAGAGGAGGAGGAGCCCCTCATGTTTGCAGACCCCCCCCCTTCATTGCTTGAAGTTTTCAGATAAGGATCCATGTATAGAACCCCCCCCCTCCCCTCCCCCCACTCTGCAGACATAAATACGTCTTCTATGTAAAAACAACACAGAATGAATAAAATAAAAACTGTGGCCAAAAAACATCAAAGCAGAAGTAAGGACGCCCCCCCCCCCCCCCCCCCCCCACACAGCGGCTCCTCTTTAGAACAAAAGCAGCGACAGCCGACATCTTTTCCCAGCGTGTATGTAGGAGGAGACAACGGCCCGGATTCACAAAGCACTTGTATCTCCAGATACGCCACGTAAGTACAAATATGCGCCGTCGTCTCTGTGCGCCGGACCCACAAACTGAGATACGCCTAAAAACTGACTTCATCCCACCGACGTAACCTGCCTATAGCGGCGTAGAGCGGGCGCATATTTACGCCGGACGCATGTGGCGCTCCCATTGATTTTCTATTCAAATATGCAAATGAGGGAGATACGGCGATTCACGAACGTACTTGCGCCCGGTGCATGATATACGCGGTTTGCCCAAGTTTTACGTCCGGTGATCTGCCAGTCTGGTTCCACCTATCTGTTTTGTTCCAGCTGTGTACGCCCATCCGACGGAAACTGCCGAGCGCGAACAGCTGTGTGTTAGCTGCCAGATGCCGATCGTGCGGATGGCAGGTAATGCACGCTGCCGCTCGGCAGAAAGGGGTGGAATGAGGGGAGGAATGTATTTTTTTTTTTTTATTGCTAACTAATCTGTTAAACAGCCGCCGTGGCCGAGCGCATAGACAGCTGACGATCAGCTGTTGCGTTCGGCTATTTCCGTAGACTAATACTGAGCATGCGCAGTTAGTTCTGGAACAAATCTCATAGTGGAACAAGGCTGACAAGTCACCGGCGTAAAGTTATTCCCCATAGATGAGGCGCAACCCATGCAAAGGTATGGAGCAGGGAACACAAGCCTACGTATTGTACGTTGGACGTCTGTGAATACGGGCCGGCGTGGGCGTGGCTGGGCGTAGGTTACGTTCACGGCGTACACAGCGATCCGGCGTATCTGAGGCAGTTGTTCCCACGTGGTTGTGCACATGGGGATACGTCCACGTCCCGACACATGCGCAGTTCATCTTAAGTACTTGTCTGGCGCCCCGCCCATCATTTGCATGGGGTCACGCTTCATTAGCATGGATCACGCCCACTTCCAGCCCACTTCCACTTACGCCTATGAATTATACGCCACACCGGCGCAGAGTTGGGGGCAATAGCTTGCTGAATTCAGTGCATGCCTCTCCGCGCTGCGCCGGCGTAGCGTACTGTGTGTGCGCTACGCCCCGTAAATATGCGCCCATCTCTGTGAATCCTGGCCAGTGTCGTGTTTTTTTTTAACCACTTAAGACCCGGACCAAAATGCAGGTAAAGGACCTTGCCCCTTTTTGCGATTCGGCACTGCTTCGTTTTAACTGACAATTGCGCGGTCGTGCGCCGTGGCTCCCAAACAAAATTTGCGTCCTTTTTTTCCCACAAATAGAGCTTTCTTTTGGTGGTATTTGATCACCTCTGCGGTTTTTATTTTTTGCGCTATTAACAAAAATAGAGCGACAATTTAAAAAAAAATGCAATATTTTTTACTTTTTGCTACAATAAATATCCCCCAAAAATATATAAAAAAACATTTTTTCCCTCAGTTTAGGGCGATACGTATTCTTCTACCTATTTTTGGTAAAAAAAAATCGCAATAAGCGTTTATCGGTTGGTTTTCGCAAAATTTATAGCGTTTACAAAATAGTTTTATTGCATTTTTATTAATTTTTTTTTTTTTACTACTAATAGCGGCGATCAGCGATTTTTTTCGTGACTGTGGTATTATGGCGGACACTTCGGACAATTTTGACACATTTTTGGGACAATTGTCATTTTCACAGCAAAAAATGCATTTAAATTGCACTGATTACTGTGAAAATGACAGCTGCAGTTTGGGAGTTAACCACAGGTGGCGCTGTAGGGGATGTGTGACCTAATGTGTGTGTTTACAACTGTAGGGGGGTGTGGCTGTAGGTGTGACGTCATCGATCGCGTCCCCCTATAACAGGTATGACGCGATCGATGCTACAGCCACAGAGAAGCACGGGGAAGCCATGTTTACACACGGCTCTCCCCGTTCTTCCGCTCCGGGGACGGATCGCCGCACACCAGCGGCGATCGGGTCCGCGAATCCCGCGGTCCCGGTCCTGGAGCTTCGGACCGCCCGCGACCCACGGCTGGGTACCAAAATCAACGTATATATACATTGATGTGCCCAGCCGTGCCATTCTGCCGACGTAAATGTGCAGTAGGTGGTCCTTAAGTGGTTAATAGTCATATTTTTGCTGAAATGACTGTTTACAAGGTATAGAGACATCGGGCCGGATTCTTTTGATACGCCACGTAACTTCTCGGATGCGCCGGCGTATCTTTTTTCTGTATTCAGAAAACAAGATACGCCGGAATTTTGCTTAGACGCGAGCGGCGTGAGTCTCCTACGCCGTCGTATCTTAGTTGCATATTTGCGCCGGCCGCTAGGTGGCGCTTCCATCGATTTACGCGTTGAATATGCAAATTAGGTAGATACCGCGATTCACAAACGTAGTTGCAGCCGGTGTATCTATTTGCGTCGTTTACGTGAGGCGTTCGACCGGCGTAAAGTTACCCCTGCTATATGAGGCGCAGCCAATGTTAAGTATGGACGTCGGAACAGCGGCGAATTGTACGCCGTTTACGTTGTTGGCGTAAGTGGTCGGGAATGGGGCTGGGCGTAAGCTACGTTCACGTCGATATTAATGACTATTTGCGACGTGATTTTGAAGCATGAGCACTGGGATACGTCCACGGCCGGCGCATGCGCAGTTCATTCGGCGCGTCATTTACGTGGGGTCACGATTAGTTTACATGCAACACGCCCACTACCAGCCTACTTTGAATTACGCCTGCACATTTACACTACGCCGCCGTAACTTTGGGCGCAATTTCTCTGTGAATACGGCGCCTGCCTCTCAAAGTTACGGCGGCGTAGTGTAAATGAGATACGCTACGCCGCCGGAAAGATACGCGATTCTTTCTGAATCTGGCCCATAATAGTCAACTGATTCCTCCTAAAAATGATTAAAAAATAGATAAAAATCAATCATATAATGTGCCTGCGGTTACAGTTTCGTTTTTAAACTGGTTTCATGTTTCTGTGAAGTACAGAGACACACAGAACAAAAACAAACAAACACAGGGCAGTGTTTTGTCTTTTAAATGAATCTGAGATCAGAGAAGGATTACAGCAACTTCAAAGCAGAAAACGAACAATGAGGACATGAAACCAGGACCGCAGTAAGGTAAAGGAAGCTATTTAGCTAAAAAATATTTTTCCTTTAGGGCCCTTTCACACTGGTGCGTTTTTGCCGCGTTTTCGCAGTAAAGATAGCGCTATTAAAACGCTCATAAAACGCTGCCCATGCCCCTTTCCATTGAAATGAATTAAACGTGGTAAAAACGCGGTAAAATGGCGGTGTTTTGCCGCGATTTTAATCGCGGCAAAACACTGCCATTTTACAGCGATTTTACCGCGTTTTAACAGCGTTTTTGCCACGTTTTTAATTCATTTCAATGGAGGGGGGCGTTTTAATAGCGCTATTTTTACACGAAAGCGCGGGAAAAACGCACCAGTGTGAAAGGGCCCTTAGTGACCCTTTAATTTATAGATAATGGGCCGGATTCTCAAAGGAATTATTCGAAATTCGAATTTCCCGCCGGCGCCTCATTTTTTTCCATCCTGAAAAGAAGATACGCCAGATTTCCGCTAGGATCCTGAGTGGCGTAAGTCATTTACACCGTCGGATCCTAAATGCAATATTATGCCGGCCGCTAGGTGGCGTTTACGTCGATTTCAGCGGCGAATATGCAAATGAGCTGATACGCCGTTTCCCCGAAAGTTTTTGCGCCGCGTCGACGTAGTTTGCGTAAGCGTAAGGTTACTCCAGCTATATGAGGGGTAACCTTACGTCGGTCCGCCGTACGCCATGTTAAGTATGGCCGTCGGGACAGCGTCGGGTTTTTCCGTCGTTTACGTTACTCGTCGCGAATAGGCCTGTGCGTTAATCGCGTCGCAACCAATGTATTTGCGGCGTACTACGGAGCATGCGCAGTGGACTACGTTTAAGTTCGTTCGGCGCGGGGGCGCGCTTAATTTAAATACAAGCCGCCCCCTTTGATTTACGCGGGGATACGCCGGGCCATTTACACGACGCCGCCGCTAATTACGAAGAAAGTGCTTGGAGAATACGGCACTTGCTCTTGTAACTTGCGGCGGCGGCGGCGGCGTGTAAATGACATACGCTACGCCCCGCTCGTAGATACGCAAATCTACCAGAATCTGGCCCAATGTGTGCAGATAACTGAACCCCACTTTGTAATTCTGTTGTAACCCCCCCCTTTGGTGATCTCTGTACACTAATGTATTGTACGTCATTTTACACTTTTCGCGGTGCAATCGGTACGCACGCCGTTTAAGGAATTAAAAGAATAACCTCTGTGGTGTTCAACCTTAATGCAGGATTCGACAAAATCCGGGCGCCAGGTCGCAAATTGCGATTTAGAATTAGTGACCTGGCGCCTGGGGAAGGAAGCATAGGCCTGCAGAAGGCCGCAAAGCCGCGGCCTCAATTACCGGCCGGCGTGGCCCGACGCAATCGAGCGGCGGGGGAGGTGGGGGTGCGCAGAGATACAGGATACCCCATCCCGTGTCTCTATGCACCCCCCGCCGTGCGATCGCGCTGGGCCGCGCCGGCCGGTAATTGAGGCCGCGGCTTTGCGGCCTTCTGCGGGCCTATGCTTCCTTCTGTGATCTGGCGCCATCTTGTGGTGGCCGTTGGCATGACAAGACAACCAGCAATGCTAATGGAGCTTCCCCCGTCTGTTTTCACTGCCATCTCCTCCCCTCTAATTAGAACCCCCTAAACATTATATATATTTTTTATTCTAACACCCTAGAGAATAAAATGGCGGTCGTTGCAATACTTTCTGTCACACCGTATTTGCGCAGCGGTCTTACAAGCGCAACTTTTTGGTAAGAAATACACTTTTTTAACAGAAAAATAAGACAACAGTAAAGTTAGCCCGTTTTTTATATTATGAAAGATGAAGTTACGCCGAGTAAATTGATACCCAACACGTCGCGCTTCAAAATTGCGCCCGTTCGTGGAATGGCGACAAACTTTTACCCTTTAAGATCTCCATAGGCGACGTTTAAAAAAATCTACAGGTTGCATGTTTTGAGTTACAGAGGAAGTCTAGGGCTAGAATTATCGCTCTCGCTCTAACGATCGCGGCGATACCTCACATGTGTGGTCTGAACATCGTTTTCATATGCGGGCGCCGCTCACGTATGTGTGTTCGCTTCTGCGCGCGACCTCGGCGGGACGGGGCGTGTTCCTGGCTCCCGGATTCCAAGCACATTTGTCACACCCTGGATTAATGCACACCTCAGGAAAAATAAATAAAAGTACGGCAGCCGTCAGAAGCTCTCCTCTCGTTATTTACACAAAGCCAATGGGGGCGCCACACCAGGTCTGCCGAAATGTCGTGCACCGGCCAAAAATCAAACTCTAGCGCCTACCTGAGGTCGAGGGCGCTACAACAGTAAGGCGAGAAGACAGACAGTTGTTACCGATACATTGGAAGATTTTCCCTCTCTTCCTGTTCTAATGTAATATTCCTCGTCACTTCCTGTCCTGATGACCTCCAGGGGGCCACACATAGAAGATGATGACACCGACCTCCAGGGGCCACACATAGAAAATGATAACACCGACCTCCAGGGGGCCACACATAGAAGATGATGACACCGACCTCCAGGGGGCCACACATAGAAGATGATGACACCGACCTCCAGGGGGCCACACATAGAAGATGATGACACCGACCTCCAGGGGGCCACACATAGAAGATGATGACAATGACCTCCAGGGGGCCACACATAGAAGATGATGACATTGACCTCCAGAGGGCCACACATAGAAGATGATGACAATGACCTCCAGGGGGCCACACATAGAAGATGATGACAACGACCTCCAGGGGGCCACACATAGAAAATGATGACAACGACCTCCAGGGGGCCACACATAGAAGATGATGACACCGACCTCCAGGGGCCACACATAGAAAATGATAACACCGACCTCCAGGGGGCCACACATAGAAGATGATGACAACGACCTCCAGGGGGCCACACATAGAAGATGATGACAACGACCTCCAGGGGCCACACATAGAAGATGACAACAAACTCCAGGGGCCACACATAGAAGATGATGACAACGACCTCCAGGGGGCCACACATAGAAGATGATGACAATGACCTCCAGGGGGCCACACATAGAAGATGATGACAACGACCTCCAGGGGCCACACATAGAAGATGATGACAACGACCTCCAGGGGGCCACACATAGAAGATGATGACAACGACCTCCAGGGGGCCACACATAGAAAATGATGACAACGACCTCCAGGGGGCCACACATAGAAGATGATGACAACGACCTCCAGGGGCCACACATAGAAGATGATGACAACGACCTCCAGGGGGCCACACATAGAAGATGATGACAACGACCTCCAGGGGGCCACACATAGAAAATGATGACAACGACCTCCAGGGGCCACACATAGAAGATGATGACAACGACCTCCAGGGGGCCACATATAGAAGATGACAACGACCTCCAGGGGGCCACACATAGAAGATGATGACAACGACCTCCAGGGGGCCACACATAGAAGTTCAGCCTTTGTAGTGTCTCTTGGAATTGAGTTGAAGAATACTGAAGCCATTATCTGTGACTTGTAATTCCGGAAGACGGCTGAACTTTTACCGCCTTTAATTCCATCAACTTCACTTATATCTTCAGCTGCGTTATCCACCGTTTGCCGCCGGTCAGCCCCTCCCCCCCATCGCTAGTTTGAAGCTTTCGTTTTTTTTCATCTTAATTTCGGATGAACAGACGTTGAATCACATAACTAAATAAATTCATTAGTGGAAGGTATGGAGCGATCCCAAGTGTCTCCAATCAGCCGGGAATGACAATCGGGGAACGTCATGATTGGCTGTCCTCGTAGTAGAGGGTTTGTTACAATGTTATCAGGTAATTGGACAGAACAATCTCCTTTAATACTTTTCCTAATTTTTGGATTATCTTTGGAGAGACGAGATCCAGAAAAATCAGTGAATGGAATTAGAAGATTTCCTTTCATCACCATGAATGCCGGGCATGCAGGTCGGGGGGGGTCAGGGGTCGGGGGTTCCTGTACTGCTGGGGTGACGATCGAGTTTCCCTAATGGTGACATCACATGTCCTTCTTCTTTTTCTGCATTGATGGTGGACAGTCCTTGGATAGAAGGTGACATGTGAGGATCGTTGTATCGCGTAATACAGGGTCTCCCAACCTCCTAAACTAAGGGCCAGTCTACTGTCCTTCACACCTGGGGGGGTTGGCAATTTTTCTTCATGCCAAACCCGGACACTTTGGTGCACAGCACTTTTCTTGTTTTATTAAACACACTAGAGGATTGAAACAGACCTGGGACACAAAAGAAGAGTAATGCAGACGCGCCCTAATGTGCCCCTCCCCCTAATGTCAGGCTCTGTCCTGAGCCACATTCCTGTCTGAAGAATGTGTCCGGGTGTCAGGTGGACTGAAACCCGCACTGTCTGGCTGAATCCCGGATAAGTGGTAACCCTAGAGGGGGGGGGGGGGAGTGGGGCGGGTGGCTGGACTGTGGCCAGTGGGAGTAGAACAGGGTCCCAAAAAAATTGGCGCTTTGTTTCAGTGAGAGGAGAAGTGGGGCGTTAGTTTCCCCCACCACATCGCGTTTCGTTTTTAGGCCAAAAAGTAGAATATTGGCGTCGTGTGACGAGAGGTTGGGTCTTGGTGTCGCGTGATGAGAGGTTGAGTCTTGGTGTCGTGTGACGAGAGTTTGAGTCTTGGCGTCGTGTGACGAGAGGTTGGGTCTTGGCCTCGCATGACGAGAGGTTGAGTCTTGGCGTCGTGTGACGAGAGGTTGAGTCTTGGCGTCGTGTGACGAGAGGTTGAGTCTTGGCGTCGTGTGACGAGAGGTTGAGTCTTGGCATCGTGTGACGAGAGGTTGGGTCTTGGCGTCGTGTGACGAGAGGTTGAGTCTTGGCGTCGTGTGACGAGAGGTTGGGTCTTGGTGTCGTGTGACGAGAGGTTGAGTCTTGGTGTCGCGTGAGGAGAGGTTAAGTCTTGGTGTCGTGTGACGAGAGGTTGGGTCTTGGCGTCGTGTGACGAGAGGTTGAGTCTTGGCGTCGTGTGACGAGAGGTTGGGTCTTGGTGTCGTGTGACGAGAGGTTGAGTCTTGGTGTCGCGTGAGGAGAGGTTAAGTCTTGGTGTCGTGTGACGAGAGGTTGAGACTTGGCATCGTGTGACGAGAGGTTGGGTCTTGGCGTCGTGTGACGAGAGGTTGAGTCTTGGTGTCGCATGAGGAGAGGTTGAGACTTGGCGCGGCGTGAGGAGAGGTTGAGGCTTGGCGCGGCGCGAGGAGAGAGGTTGAGGCTTGGCGCGAGGAGAGAGGTTGAGGCTTGGCGCGGCGCGAGGAGAGAGGTTGAGGCTTGGGGCGGCGTGAGGAGAGAGGTTGAGGCTTGGCGCGGCGCGAGGAGAGAGGTTGAGTCTTGGCCTCGCATGACGAGAGGTTGAGTCTTGGTGTCGTGTGACGAGAGGTTGAGTCTTGGCATCGTGTGACGAGAGGTTGGGTCTTGGCGTCGTGTGACGAGAGGTTGGGTCTTGGCGTCGTGTGACGAGAGGTTGGGTCTTGGCGTCGTGTGACGAGAGGTTGAGTCTTGGCCTCGCATGACGAGAGGTTGGGTCTTGGCGTTGTGTGACGAGAGGTTGGGTCTTGGCGTCGTGTGACGAGAAGTTGAGTCTTGGTGTCGTGTGACGAGAGGTTAGGTCTTGGCGTCGTGTGACGAGAGGTTGAGTCTTGGTGTCGTGTGACGAGAGGTTGGGTCTTGGTGTCGTGTGACGAGAGGTTGGGTCTTGGCGTCGTGTGACGAGAGGTTGGGTCTTGGCGTCGTGTGACGAGAGGTTGGGTCTTGGCGTCGTGTGACGAGAGGTTGAGTCTTGGTGTCGTGTGACGAGAGGTTAGGTCTTGGTGTCTTGTGAAGAGAGGTTGGGTCTTGGTGTCGTGTGACGAGAGGTTGGGTCTTGGCGTCGTGTGACGAGAGGTTGGGTCTTGGCGTCGTGTGACGAGAGGTTGGGTCTTGGCGTCGTGTGACGAGAGGTTAAGTCTTGGCCTCGCATGACGAGAGGTTGAGTCTTGGCGTCGTGTGACGAGAGGTTGAGACTTGGCGTCGTGTGACGAGAGGTTGAGTCTTGGTGTCGTGTGACGAGAGGTTGAGGCTTGGCGTCATGTGACGAGAGGTTGGGTCTTGGCGTTGTGTGACGAGAGGTTGAGACTTGGCGTCGTGTGACGATAGGTTGAGTCTTGGCGTCACGTGACGATAGGTTGGGTCTTGGCGTCGTGTGATGAGAGGTTGAGGCTTGGTGTCGTGTGACGATAGGTTGAGTCTTGGCGTCACGTGACGATAGGTTGGGTCTTGGCGTCGTGTGACGAGAGGTTGGGTCTTGGCGTTGTGTGATGAGAGGTTGAGGCTTGGCACGGTGCAAAGAGAGGTTGAGGCTTGGCGCGGCGTGAGGAGAGAGGTTGAGGCTTGGCGCGGCGCGAGGAGAGAGGTTGAGGCTTGGCGCGGCGCGAGGAGAGAGGTTGAGGCTTGGCGCGGCGTGAGGAGAGAGGTTGAGGCTTGGCGCGGCGCGAGGAGAGAGGTTGAGGCTTGGCGCGGCGCGAGGAGAGAGGTTGAGGCTTGGCGCGGCGCGAGGAGAGAGGTTGAGGCTTGGCGCGGCGCGAGGAGAGAGGTTGAGGCTTGGCGCGGCGTGAGGAGAGAGGTTGAGGCTTGGCGCCACGCGAGGAGAGGTTGAGTCTTGGCGCCCAGCGACGAGAACACCTTCTTTATTTGTAGTTCTGCTGCTCCTTGGCTCTGATTGGTCAGTTTAGTGGCATTTCATGGAGGGGGAGGGGCCGCTGACATCGGAGGGAATGTTGGGAAGGGACGATGGAATTCGGCTTCTTCTCTTTATTGGAGAAGTTCTGGGAAATGTTTGTTCTGCGGAGTGATGGGAAGTGGAGATTTATGGGACTCGGATCGGAATTCAGACTCATTTGGGGACTACAATCCCCTCCACATTTCATGTTCCTGAGACCTCCGCGGCTCTCAAAGGTTTTTCACGCTTTTTTTGGGCTTTGTGTCGCTTGATCTCCGGACCTGACGGCCAAATTGAAGTCTGCGGCTGGATGTGTTCTGATGGATTCCTCCGGAGATTTCTCAGGACTCCTTATAGAAGGACTTTATACATCACACTTGTGACCTTCAGCTGATTACTCCATATATATATATATATATACAGTATATATCTGTTCAGGGAAAGGGAAGCATGCTCAGTATTGTGGCACTTCCAGGTGTCCAGGCTCACCATCTACTTCCTGCACTGAGACTCACATGTGACACAATCAGGCCAATCCTGTCACCTGGACAAGTTCTACCAATTCTGCTCGGCATCCCAAACTTCCCTTCCCCCATCCAAGTTCAATTCTCGGAGTGTCTGAGAAGTGGATGGCGGGCCGGGCAGGGTGATAGATGGCCCACAACACTCAGCAGCCCCTATGGGGGCACCGCTACATACTGGAGTGCAAAATCTGGTGCAGCTCTGCCTGGGAGCCAATCAGCTTCTTCACATAAGCTTTGATGTAAAAAACTAGAAGCTGATTGGTTTCTATGGAGAGCTGCACCAGATTTATTATGTTCCAGTTTTAGTAAATCCGTCTCACCCATGGAGTGTAAGGAGCAGAAGGATGACTCGTGTCTGGTCACCCGCTGCTCTCTTTTTTACATGCGTTCCGCTTCCCTCAATGTGTCTAAAGCCGCGTACACACGGCAGAGAACCTCGACGGGCAGAACACATCGTTCTGCCCATCGAGGTTCTCTGCCGGCCGTCGAAATCGGCGACCCGCCCGTCGGGAATGGCAACCAGCCATTCATCCAGGCGGGCCGTCGAGCAAAAAGAGAGCGTGCTCTCTTTTCGCTCGACGGGATTCCCGACGGCCGCGGCGGGCCAGGAGCGTACACACGGCCGAGGTCCTCGCTGGAATGCAGCTTCCAGCGAGGTTCTCACTGGTTTCCAGCGAGAACCTCGGTCGTGTGTACGCCGCCTCACATGGATTCAGAAATCCCCATTGAGGCAAATTATCCGGCTTGCAGAGAAGTGTCTGAGCGAGGTGCTAAGCCGGTTATTACAGAAGACTCAACCGAAGGCGAGGCCAACCCACTTCACATCAACAGATGGCGGCTCTCCCTCTGCGCTTCTTTCCACTTCACTGCGCAATTTCTGAACGTAATCTGCAATACCCCATCACATTTATTAGACCTAAAACTTCAATCTGTGCAAATAATCACATCACAGCCTATCCAATCACTAGAGACCAGTGACATCACCGAGACCCTTCATATTCATGAGAACACAGCCTATCCAATCACTAGAGACCAGTGACATCACCGAGACCCTTCATATTCATGAGAACACAGCCTATCCAATCACTAGAGACCAGTGACATCACCGAGACCCTTCATATTCATGAGAACACAGCCTATCCAATCACTAGAGACCAGTGACATCACCGAGACCCTTCATATTCATGAGAACACAGCCTATCCAATCACTAGAGACCAGTGACATCACCGAGACCCTTCATATTCATGAGAACACAGCCTATCCAATCACTAGAGACCAGTGACATCACCGAGACCCTTCATATTCATGAGAACACAGCCTATCCAATCACTAGAGACCAGTGACATCACCGAGACCCTTCATATTCATGAGAACACAGCCTATCCAATCACTAGAGACCAGTGACATCACCGAGACCCTTCATATTCATGAGAACACAGCCTATCCAATCACTAGTGACCAGTGACATCACCGAGACCCTTCATATTCATGAGAACACAGCCTATCCGATCACTAGAGACCAGTGACATCACAGAGACCCTTCATGAGAACACAGCCTATCCAATCACTAGTGACCAGTGACATCACCGAGACCCTTCATATTCATGAGAACACAGCCTATCCGATCACTAGAGACCAGTGACATCACAGAGACCCTTCATGAGAACACAGCCTATCCAATCACTAGAGACCAGTGACATCACCGAGACCCTTCATATTCATGAGAACACAGCCTATCCAATCACTAGAGACCAGTGACATCACAGAGACCCTTCATATTCATGAGAACACAACCTATCCAATCACTAGAGACCAGTGACATCACCGAGACCCTTCATATTCATGAGAACACAGCCTATCCAATCACTAGAGACCAGTGACATCACCGAGACCCTTCATATTCATGAGAACACAGCCTATCCAATCACTAGAGACCAGTGACATCACTGAGACTCTTCATATTCATGAGAACACAGCCTATCCAATCACTAGAGACCAGTGACATCACCGAGACCCTTCATATTCATGAGAACACAGCCTATCCAATCACTAGAGACCAGTGACATCACCGAGACCCTTCATATTCATGAGAACACAGCCTATCCAATCACTAGAGACCAGTGACATCACAGAGACCCTTCATATTCATGAGAACACAGCCTATCCAATCACTAGAGACCAGTGACATCACCGAGACCCTTCATGATCATGAGAACACAGCCTATCCGATCACTAGAGACCAGTGACATCACAGAGACCCTTCATGAGAACACAGCCTATCCAATCACTAGAGACCAGTGACATCACCGAGACCCTTCATATTCATGAGAACACAGCCTATCCAATCACTAGAGACCAGTGACATCACCCAGACCCTTCATATTCATGAGAACACAACCTATCCAATCACTAGAGACCAGTGACATCACCGAGACCCTTCATATTCATGAGATCACAGCCTATCCAATCACTAGAGACTAGTGACATCACCGAGACCCTTCATATTCATGAGAACACAGCCTATCCAATCACTAGAGACCGGTGACATCACCGAGACCCTTCATATTCATGAGAACACAGCCTATCCAATCACTAGAGACCAGTGACATCACCGAGACCCTTCATATTCATGAGAACACAGCCTATCCAATCACTAGAGACCAGTGACATCACAGAGACCCTTCATATTCATGAGAACACAGCCTATCCAATCACTAGAGACCAGTGACATCACCGAGACCCTTCATGAGAACACAGCCTATCCAATCACTAGAGACCAGTGACATCACCGAGACCCTTCATATTCATGAGAACACAGCCTATCCAATCACTAGAGACCAGTGACATCACTGAGACCCTTCATATTCATGAGAACACAGCCTATCCAATCACTAGAGACCAGTGACATCAGAGACCCTTCATATTCATGAGAACACAGCCTATCCAATCACTAGAGACCAGTGACATCACTGAGACCCTTCATATTCATGAGAACACAGCCTATCCAATCACTAGAGACCAGTGACATCACCGAGACCCTTCATATTCATGAGAACACAGCCTATCCAATCACTAGAGACCAGTGACATCACCGAGACCCTTCATATTCATGAGAACACAGCCTATCCAATCACTAGAGACCAGTGACATCACCGAGACCCTTCATATTCATGAGAACACAGCCTATCCAATCACTAGAGACCAGTGACATCACCGAGACCCTTCATATTCATGAGAACACAGCCTATCCAATCACTAGAGACCGGTGACATCACCGAGACCCTTCATATTCATGAGAACACAGCCTATCCAATCACTAGAGACCAGTGACATCACAAGACCCTTCTTATTCATGAGAACACAGCCTATCCAATCACTAGAGACCAGTGACATCACCGAGACCCTTCATATTCATGAGAACACAGCCTATCCAATCACTAGAGACCAGTGACATCACCGAGACCCTTCATATTCATGAGAACACAGCCTATCCAATCACTAGAGACCAGTGACATCACCGAGACCCTTCATATTCATGAGAACACAGCCTATCCAATCACTAGAGACCAGTGACATCACAGAGACCCTTCATATTCATGAGAACACAGCCTATCCAATCACTAGAGACCAGTGACATCACCGAGACCCTTCATGATCATGAGAACACAGCCTATCCGATCACTAGAGACCAGTGACATCACAGAGACCCTTCATGAGAACACAGCCTATCCAATCACTAGAGACCAGTGACATCACCGAGACCCTTCATATTCATGAGAACACAGCCTATCCAATCACTAGAGACCAGTGACATCACAGAGACCCTTCATATTCATGAGAACACAGCCTATCCAATCACTAGAGACCGGTGACATCACCGAGACCCTTCATATTCATGAGAACACAGCCTATCCAATCACTAGAGACCAGTGACATCACCGAGACCCTTCATATTCATGAGAACACAGCCTATCCAATCACTAGAGACCAGTGACATCACCGAGACCCTTCATATTCATGAGAACACAGCCTATCCAATCACTAGAGACCAGTGACATCACCGAGACCCTTCATATTCATGAGAACACAGCCTATCCAATCACTAGAGACCAGTGACATCACCGAGACCCTTCATATTCATGAGAACACAGCCTATCCAATCACTAGAGACCAGTGACATCACCGAGACCCTTCATATTCATGAGAACACAGCCTATCCAATCACTAGAGACCAGTGACATCACCGAGACCCTTCATATTCATGAGAACACAGCCTATCCAATCACTAGAGACCAGTGACATCACCGAGACCCTTCATATTCATGAGAACACAGCCTATCCAATCACTAGAGACCAGTGACATCACCGAGACCCTTCATATTCATGAGAACACAGCCTATCCAATCACTAGTGACCAGTGACATCACCGAGACCCTTCATATTCATGAGAACACAGCCTATCCGATCACTAGAGACCAGTGACATCACAGAGACCCTTCATGAGAACACAGCCTATCCAATCACTAGTGACCAGTGACATCACCGAGACCCTTCATATTCATGAGAACACAGCCTATCCGATCACTAGAGACCAGTGACATCACAGAGACCCTTCATGAGAACACAGCCTATCCAATCACTAGAGACCAGTGACATCACCGAGACCCTTCATATTCATGAGAACACAGCCTATCCAATCACTAGAGACCAGTGACATCACAGAGACCCTTCATATTCATGAGAACACAACCTATCCAATCACTAGAGACCAGTGACATCACCGAGACCCTTCATATTCATGAGAACACAGCCTATCCAATCACTAGAGACCAGTGACATCACCGAGACCCTTCATATTCATGAGAACACAGCCTATCCAATCACTAGAGACCAGTGACATCACTGAGACTCTTCATATTCATGAGAACACAGCCTATCCAATCACTAGAGACCAGTGACATCACCGAGACCCTTCATATTCATGAGAACACAGCCTATCCAATCACTAGAGACCAGTGACATCACCGAGACCCTTCATATTCATGAGAACACAGCCTATCCAATCACTAGAGACCAGTGACATCACAGAGACCCTTCATATTCATGAGAACACAGCCTATCCAATCACTAGAGACCAGTGACATCACCGAGACCCTTCATGATCATGAGAACACAGCCTATCCGATCACTAGAGACCAGTGACATCACAGAGACCCTTCATGAGAACACAGCCTATCCAATCACTAGAGACCAGTGACATCACCGAGACCCTTCATATTCATGAGAACACAGCCTATCCAATCACTAGAGACCAGTGACATCACCCAGACCCTTCATATTCATGAGAACACAACCTATCCAATCACTAGAGACCAGTGACATCACCGAGACCCTTCATATTCATGAGATCACAGCCTATCCAATCACTAGAGACTAGTGACATCACCGAGACCCTTCATATTCATGAGAACACAGCCTATCCAATCACTAGAGACCGGTGACATCACCGAGACCCTTCATATTCATGAGAACACAGCCTATCCAATCACTAGAGACCAGTGACATCACCGAGACCCTTCATATTCATGAGAACACAGCCTATCCAATCACTAGAGACCAGTGACATCACAGAGACCCTTCATATTCATGAGAACACAGCCTATCCAATCACTAGAGACCAGTGACATCACCGAGACCCTTCATGAGAACACAGCCTATCCAATCACTAGAGACCAGTGACATCACCGAGACCCTTCATATTCATGAGAACACAGCCTATCCAATCACTAGAGACCAGTGACATCACTGAGACCCTTCATATTCATGAGAACACAGCCTATCCAATCACTAGAGACCAGTGACATCAGAGACCCTTCATATTCATGAGAACACAGCCTATCCAATCACTAGAGACCAGTGACATCACTGAGACCCTTCATATTCATGAGAACACAGCCTATCCAATCACTAGAGACCAGTGACATCACCGAGACCCTTCATATTCATGAGAACACAGCCTATCCAATCACTAGAGACCAGTGACATCACCGAGACCCTTCATATTCATGAGAACACAGCCTATCCAATCACTAGAGACCAGTGACATCACCGAGACCCTTCATATTCATGAGAACACAGCCTATCCAATCACTAGAGACCAGTGACATCACCGAGACCCTTCATATTCATGAGAACACAGCCTATCCAATCACTAGAGACCGGTGACATCACCGAGACCCTTCATATTCATGAGAACACAGCCTATCCAATCACTAGAGACCAGTGACATCACAAGACCCTTCTTATTCATGAGAACACAGCCTATCCAATCACTAGAGACCAGTGACATCACCGAGACCCTTCATATTCATGAGAACACAGCCTATCCAATCACTAGAGACCAGTGACATCACCGAGACCCTTCATATTCATGAGAACACAGCCTATCCAATCACTAGAGACCAGTGACATCACCGAGACCCTTCATATTCATGAGAACACAGCCTATCCAATCACTAGAGACCAGTGACATCACAGAGACCCTTCATATTCATGAGAACACAGCCTATCCAATCACTAGAGACCAGTGACATCACCGAGACCCTTCATGATCATGAGAACACAGCCTATCCGATCACTAGAGACCAGTGACATCACAGAGACCCTTCATGAGAACACAGCCTATCCAATCACTAGAGACCAGTGACATCACCGAGACCCTTCATATTCATGAGAACACAGCCTATCCAATCACTAGAGACCAGTGACATCACAGAGACCCTTCATATTCATGAGAACACAGCCTATCCAATCACTAGAGACCGGTGACATCACCGAGACCCTTCATATTCATGAGAACACAGCCTATCCAATCACTAGAGACCAGTGACATCACCGAGACCCTTCATATTCATGAGAACACAGCCTATCCAATCACTAGAGACCAGTGACATCACCGAGACCCTTCATATTCATGAGAACACAGCCTATCCAATCACTAGAGACCAGTGACATCACCGAGACCCTTCATGAGAACACAGCCTATCCAATCACTAGAGACCAGTGACATCACCGAGACCCTTCATATTCATGAGAACACAGCCTATCCAATCACTAGAGACCAGTGACATCACAGAGACCCTTCATATGAGAACACAGCCTATCCAATCACTAGAGACCAGTGACATCACAGAGACCCTTCATATTCATGAGAACTCAGCCTATCCAATCACTAGAGACCAGTGACATCACCGAGACCCTTCATATTCATGGGAACACAGCCTATCCAATCACTAGAGACCAGTGACATCACCGAGACCCTTCATATTCATGAGAACACAGCCTATCCAATCACTAGAGACCAGTGACATCACCGAGACCCTTCATATTCATGGGAACACAGCCTATCCAATCACTAGAGACCAGTGACATCACCGAGACCCTTCATATTCATGAGAACACAGCCTATCCAATCACTAGAGACCAGTGACATCACCGAGACCCTTCATATTCATGAGAACACAGCCTATCCAATCACTAGAGACCAGTGACATCACCGAGACCCTTCATATTCATGAGAACACAGCCTATCCAATCACTAGAGACCAGTGACATCACCGAGACCCTTCATATTCATGGGAACACAGCCTATCCAATCACTAGAGACCAGTGACATCACCGAGACCCTTCATATTCATGGGAACACAGCCTATCCAATCACTAGAGACCAGTGACATCACCGAGACCCTTCATATTCATGGGAACACAGCCTATCCAATCACTAGAGACCAGTGACATCACCGAGACCCTTCATATTCATGGGAACACAGCCTATCCAATCACTAGAGACCAGTGACATCACCGAGACCCTTCATGAGAACACAGCCTATCCAATCACTAGAGACCAGTGACATCACAGAGACCCTTCATATTCATGGGAACACAGCCTATCCAATCACTAGTGACCAGTGACATCACCGAGACCCTTCATATTCATGAGAACACAGCCTATCCAATCACTAGAGACCGGTGACATCACCGAGACCCTTCATATTCATGAGAACACAGCCTATCCAATCACTAGAGACCAGTGACATCACCGAGACCCTTCATATTCATGAGATCACAGCCTATCCAATCACTAGAGACCGGTGACATCACCGAGACCCTTCATATTCATTAGAACACAGCCTATCCAATCACTAGAGACCAGTGACATCACCGAGACCCTTCATATTCATGAGAACACAGCCTATCCAATCACTAGAGAGCAGTGACATCACAGAGACCCTTCATATTCATGGGAACACAGCCTATCCAATCACTAGAGACCAGTGACATCACCGAGACCCTTCATATTCATGAGAACACAGCCTATCCAATCACTAGAGAGCAGTGACATCACAGAGACCCTTCATATTCATGAGAACACGGCCTATCCAATCACTAGAGACCAGTGACATCACCGAGACCCTTCATATTCATGAGAACACAGCCTATCCAATCACTAGAGACCAGTGACATCACCGAGACCCTTCATATTCATGGGAACACAGCCTATCCAATCACTAGAGACCAGTGACATCACCGAGACCCTTCATATTCATGAGAACACAGCCTATCCAATCACTAGAGACCAGTGACATCACCGAGACCCTTCATATTCATGAGAACACGGCCTATCCAATCACTAGAGACCAGTGACATCACCGAGACCCTTCATATTCATGAGAACACGGCCTATCCAATCACTAGAGACCAGTGACATCACCGAGACCCTTCATGAGAACACAGCCTATCCAATCACTAGAGACCAGTGACATCACAGCGCGGTCTCTCGGTAGCGCGCGTATCTCTTGGGTCATCATATTTTGCGGGTGACACTTGTTGTCTCGGATACTTTGCCGCGCTCAGCGATGACTCCGGAGATGTCCTCCTCGCCCCTCGGACTTTGCGATGTGTTTGGTGTCGGGATCTTCGGACGTCGCGGATATTTCCCGCACTGCGCAGTTACTCACCACGATGTATAAAGGAGATTTTGTAGCGAGAGGAACGTCTTCTATTGTTGCAGTTTATGTTGTAATACAAAGTGAAGACGAATGTTTATATCGGCCGGCGGTGACATCACTGCGCCGCATTCCTGCCGGTGAAAGACGGAGATTAAAGTGTCCTGAGTACATGGAGATGTAAATACCGGGCGCACAGCGTGAAATGAATATTATGTAATTGGTTGTGAAAGACGACGGAAAATTAATGATTCTCATTCTGTAGAAATGTGAGAAGGAATTCCGGCACAGAGAGAATTCTGAGGGTTCAACCAAAAGATTCACAACCCTTCATCCCCGTATTACAGGACAGAGCACAGCCCTTCATCACCGTATTACAGGACAGAGCACAGCCCTTCATCACCGTAATACAGGACAGAGCACAGCCCTTCATCCCCGTATTACAGGACAGAGCACAACCCTTCATCACCGTAATACAGGACAGAGCACAGCCCTTCATCCCCGTATTACAGGACAGAGCACAGCCCTTCATCCCCGTATTACAGGACAGAGCACAACCCTTCATCACCGTATTACAGGACAGAGCACAGCCCTTCATCCCCGTATTACAGGACAGAGCACAACCCTTCATCACCGTATTACAGGACAGAGCACAACCCTTCATCACCGTAATACAGGACAGAGCACAGCCCTTCATCCCCGTATTACAGGACAGAGCACAGCCCTTCATCCCCGTATTACAGGACAGAGCACAACCCTTCATCACCGTATTACAGGACAGAGCACAGCCCTTCATCCCCGTATTACAGGACAGAGCACAGCCCTTCATCCCCGTATTACAGGACAGAGCACAACCCTTCATCACCGTATTACAGGACAGAGCACAACCCTTCATCACCGTATTACAGGACAGAGCACAACCCTTCATCCCCGTATTACAGGACAGAGCACAACCCTTCATCCCCGTATTACAGGACAGAGCACAACCCTTCATCTCCGTATTACAGGACAGAGCACAACCCTTCATCTCCGTATTACAGGACAGAGCACAGCCCTTCATCACCGTAATACAGGACAGAGCACAGCCCTTCATCACCGTATTACAGGACAGAGCACAGCCCTTCATCACCGTATTACAGGACAGAGCACAACCCTTCATCCCCGTATTACAGGACAGAGCACAACCCTTCATCCCCGTATTACAGGACAGAGCACAACCCTTCATCACCGTATTACAGGACAGAGCACAACCCTTCATTACCGTATTACAGGACAGAGCACAACCCTTCATCACCGTATTACAGGACAGAGCACAAACCCTTCATCCCCGTATTACAGGACACAGCACAACCCTTCATCTCTCTGCCGATCAGGGCCGTCTTTAATATTGATTGGGCCCTTGAGCTGAACTAGCCAGGTTGGCAGACCTGGGCTGTGACCCCTAAGGAACGATTCGCAGCAGGAGGACACCGGATCCTCTGGGCAGGTGAGTGATTTGAGGACAATGGTGTACAATAGGAAAGAAGGGGTTAAATTATAAAAAATAAATATTAAATGTTGGGGAGGAGTGAAGTTCTTCTTTAAATTCCAAACTGGCTGTTCATTCCTTCGGATGGCATTAGAGCTGCAAGTCATTATGACCTCATGCTGGATGGAACGCTCTTCTCCGATTGGCCCAGAGGCCATCTGGCATGGGACACTGGCCTATGACTTCACCCCTATCCCCGTTCCTCATCTATCTATCACTGATGGTAATCTTCACTTGTAAAAAACAAATTGCGAGACGTCCCCGGGTCCGCGCTTGGTTTTACAGGCGCTCACGTCAAGTATTGGTTTTTATTGGAGCGTTTTTGGTGGATTCACCTTTTCTCCCCGGACACTTGTTTACAGAACTGGGGATGGGGAACTTTACCTCGCCGACGGTACAGGAAGATAATAAATGGAATTATGATCTGCAGATGGCTGGCCGCTACGAGATGTATATATTTATAAAGATCGCTTATGAAGACTTTGTGTATTTTTATTTCTTACTTTAGTCCTTAAGTGGCCTCAGATATCTGAATGGAATTCTCACCATAAGACCCGTTGGAGACCCCCGAGCCGTGCTGAGCTCACAAAGGGGTGAAATGGGGAAAAGCTCAGTCTGGTTTATTTGTTGGCTTATGAACTTATTAAAATGAACGTCTTCCAACCACCATTCCAAATCTTATATATATAACATAATAAGGAGTCAGAGACACCAGTTATGGTGACCTAGCTTCCATATGGAGGCCTGACGTCACAGACGAACCCACATTGGGTATCAATACTCTCAAGTAACATAATAAGCACCCCGAGACACAAGTTATGGTGACCTAGCCTCTATATGGAGGCCTGACGTCACAGACGAACCCACATTGGGTATCAATACTCTCAAGTAACATAATAACCCCCCCGAGACACAAGTTATGGTGACCTAGCCGCCATATGGAGGCCTGACATCACAGACGGACCCACATTGGGTATCAATACTCTCAAGTAACATAATAACCCCACCGAGGCACAAGTTATGGTGACCTAGCCGCCATATGGAGGCCTGACGTCACAGACGAACCCACATTGGGTATCAATACTCTCAAGTAACATAATAACCCCCCCCGAGACACAAGTTATGGTGACCTAGATTCTATATGGAGGCCTGACGTCACAGACGGACCCACATTGGGTATCAATACTCTCAAGTAACATAATAACCCCCCCGAAACACAAGTTATGGTGACCTAGATTCTATATGGAGGCCTGACGTCACAGACGGACCCACATTGGGTATCAATACTCTCAAGTAACATAATAAGCACCCCGAGACACCAGTTATGGTGACCTAGATTCTATATGGAGGCCTGACGTCACAGACGGACCCACATTGGGTATCAATACTCTCAAGTAACATAATAAGCACCCCGAGACACCAGTTATGGTGACCTAGATTCTATATGGAGGCCTGACGTCACAGACGGACCCACATTGGGTATCAATACTCTCAAGTAACATAATAAGCACCCCGAGACACCAGTTATGGTGACCTAGCCGCCATATGGAGGCCTGACGTCACAGACAGACCCACATTGGGTATCAATACTCTCAAGTAACATAATAAGCACCCCAAGACACAAGTTATGGTGACCTAGATTCTATATGGTGGCCTGACGTCACAGACAGACCCACATTGGGTATCAATACTCTCAAGTAACATAATAAGCACCCCGAGACACCAGTTATGGTGACCTAGATTCTATATGGTGGCCTGACGTCACAGACGGACCCACATTGGGTATCAATACTCTCAAGTAAGATAATAAGCACCCGAGACACCAGTTATGGTGACCTAGCTTCCATATGGTGGCCTGACGTCACAGACGGACCCACATTGGGTATCAATACTCTCAAGTAAGATAATAACCCCCCCGAGACACCAGTTATGGTAACCTAGCCGCCATATGGAGGCCTGACATCACAGATGGACCCACATTGGGTATCAATACTCTTAAGTAACATAATAAGGAGCCGAGACACCAGTTATGGTGACCTAGCTTCCATATGGAGGCCTGACGTCACAGACGGACCCACATTGGGTATCAATACCTAGCTTAAGCACCCCGAGACCATATGACCTAGCTTCCATATGGTGGCCTGACGTCACAGACGGACCCACATTGGGTATCAATACTCTCAAGTAACATAATAAGCACCCCGAGACACAAGTTATGGTGACCTAGATTCTATATGGTGGCCTGACGTCACAGACGGACCCACATTGGGTATCAATACTCTCAAGTAAGATAATAAGCACACCAAGACACCAGTTATGGTGACCTAGCCTCTATATGGAGGCCTGACGTCACAGACAGACCCACATTGGGTATCAATACTCTCAAGTAAGATAATAAGCACCCCGAGACACCAGTTATGGTGACCTAGCCTCTATATGGAGGCCTGACGTCACAGACGGACCCACATTGGGTATCAATACTCTCAAGTAAGATAATAAGCACCCCGAGACATCAGTTATGGTGACCTACAGGGGCGGACTGACAACTCATGGGGCCCCCGGGCAATAGAAGATTATGGGGCCCCCAGGCTTACAGATGGCCACCAAGCCAGGTGGCAGTACAGAGTCGGGGTAGCTAAAATATTGGGATTTTCACATCAAAAGCATGTAGGTTTTGGACATATCATGGACAGATGTAAAAAAAACACAGATTTTTACATACTGTTGCTGGTTTTATTGAGCCTGGCAACCCTGATGGGGCCCCCTAGTGGCATGGGGCCCTCGGGCAGTGCCCGAGTTTGTCAATGGTCAGTCCGCCCCTGGTGACCTAGCCTCTATATGGAGGCCTGACGTCACAGACAGACCCACATTGGGTATCAATACTCTCAAGTAACATAATAAGCACCCCGAGACACCAGTTATGGTGACCTAGATTCTATATGGAGGCCTGACGTCACAGACGGACCCACATTGGGTATCAATACTCTCAAGTAACATAATAAGCACCCCAAGACACAAGTTATGGTGACCTAGATTCCATATGGAGGCCTGACGTCACAGACGGACCCACATTGGGTATCAATACTCTCAAGTAACATAATAAGCACCCCAAGACACCAGTTATGGTGACCTAGCCGCCATATGGAGGCCTGACGTCACAGACAGACCCACATTGGGTATCAATACTCTCAAGTAACATAATAAGCACCCCAAGACACAAGTTATGGTGACCTAGATTCCATATGGAGGCCTGACGTCACAGACGGACCCACATTGGGTATCAATACTCTCAAGTAACATAATAAGCACCCCAAGACACAAGTTATGGTGACCTAGATTCCATATGGAGGCCTGACGTCACAGACGGACCCACATTGGGTATCAATACTCTCAAGTAACATAATAAGCACCCCAAGACACAAGTTATGGTGACCTAGATTCTATATGGAGGCCTGACGTCACAGACGGACCCACATTGGGTATCAATACTCTCAAGTAACATAATAAGCACCCCGAGACACCAGTTATGGTGACCTAGATTCTATATGGAGGCCTGACGTCACAGACAGACCCACATTGGGTATCAATACTCTCAAGTAACATAATAAGCACCCCGAGACACCAGTTATGGTGACCTAGCCGCCATATGGAGGCCTGACGTCACAGACGGACCCACATTGGGTATCAATACTCTCAAGTAACATAATAAGCACCCCGAGACACCAGTTATGGTGACCTAGCTTCCATATGGTGGCCTGACGTCACAGACGGACCCACATTGGGTATCAATACTCTCAAGTAACATAATAAGCACCCCGAGACACAAGTTATGGTGACCTAGATTCTATATGGTGGCCTGACGTCACAGACAGACCCACATTGGGTATCAATACTCTCAAGTAACATAATAAGCACCCCGAGACACCAGTTATGGTGACCTAGCTTCCATATGGTGGCCTGACGTCACAGACGGACCCACATTGGGTATCAATACTCTCAAGTAACATAATAAGCACCCCGAGACACCAGTTATGGTGACCTAGCCTCTATATGGAGGCCTGACGTCACAGACGGACCCACATTGGGTATCAATACTCTCAAGTAACATAATAAGCACCCCGAGACACCAGTTATGGTGACCTAGCTTCCATATGGAGGCCTGACGTCACAGACGGACCCACATTGGGTATCAATACTCTCAAGTAACATAATAAGCACCCCGAGACATCAGTTATGGTGACCTAGCTTCCATATGGAGGCCTGACGTCACAGACGGAACATCCCTCAGAAGGAGGGGGATCGTGCATGCGTGTGTGCCCGAGTGCCTGTGCAGTGGCGCAATCCCGATGCGCTGGTGTCAAACGAACACGGTGCATCTCCGATCAGCAGAGGGCTCTGTGATTGGCCACATGATGGCTGTGTCCAATCACAGCCATAATGTGATGTAAATAGAGAGCCAGTTGCTAGGCGATCGGCTCTCCTCTCCTCACACGGAAGTTGTCGGTGAGGAGAGGAGAGCGGATCTCTGCAGCCAGCTGGTGATCGGTGAGTAGGAGCTGTTCTAACACAGTGAAAACACCTGTCCCCCACGTATGTAACAGTAATATCACATGTCCCAATGTCCATCTGCACACACATGTCCCAATGATCATCTGCACACACATGTCCCAATGTCCATCTGCACACACATGTCCCAATGTCCATCTGCACACACATGTCCCAATGATCATCTGCACACACATGTCCCAATGTCCATCTGCACACACATGTCCCAATGTCCATCTGCACACACATGTCCCAATGATCATCTGCACACACATGTCCCAATGATTATCTGCACACACATGTCCCAATGTCCATCTGCACACACATGTCCCAATGATCATCTGCACACACATGTCCCAATGATTCCATCTGCACACACATGTCCCAATGTCCATCTGCACCACACACATGTCCCAATGTCCATCTGCACACACATGTCCCAATGTCCATCTGCACACACATGTCCCAATGTCCATCTGCACACACATGTCCCAATGTCCATCTGCACACACATGTCCCAATGATCATCTGCACACACATGTCCCAATGTCCATCTGCACACACATGTCCCAATGTCCATCTGCACACACATGTCCCAATGATCATCTGCACACACATGTCCCAATGTCCATCTGCACACACATGTCCCAATGATCATCTGCACACACATGTCCCAATGTCCATCTGCACACACATGTCCCAATGTCCATCTGCACACACATGTCCCAATGATCATCTGCACACACATGTCCCAATGTCCATCTGCACACACATGTCCCAATGATCATCTGCACACACATGTCCCAATGATTATCTGCACACACATGTCCCAATGTCCATCTGCACACACATGTCCCAATGATCATCTGCACACACATGTCCCAATGATTATCTGCACACACATGTCCCAATGTCCATCTGCACACACATGTCCCAATGTCCATCTGCACACACATGTCCCAATGTCCATCTGCACACACATGTCCCAATGTCCATCTGCACACACATGTCCCAATGTCCATCTGCACACACATGTCCCAATGTCCATCTGCGCACACATGTCCCAATGTCCATCTGCACACACATGTCCCAATGTCCATCTGCGCACACATGTCCCAATGATCACCTGCACACACATGTCCCAATGTCCATCTGCACACACATGTCCCAATGTCCATCTGCACACACATGTCCCAATGTCCATCTGCGCACACATGTCCCAATGTCCATCTGCACACACATGTCCCAATGTCCATCTGCGCACACACATGTCCCAATGCCTGCACACACATGTCCCAATGATCATCTGCACACACATGTCCCAATGTCCATCTGCACACACATGTCCCAATGTCCATCTGCACACATGTCCCAATGTCCATCTGCACACACATGTCCCAATGTCCCTGCACACACATGTCCCAATGTCCATCTGCCACACATGTCCCAATGATCATCTGCACACACATGTCCCAATGTCCATCTGCGCACACATGTCCCAATGCTGCACACATGTCCCAATGTCCATCTGCACACACATGTCCCAATGATCATCTGCACACATGTCCCAATGTCCATCTGCGCACACATGTCCCAATGCACACACATGTCCCAATGTCCATCTGCACACACATGTCCCAATGTCCATCTGCGCACACATGTCCCAATGTCCATCTGCGCACACATGTCCCAATGATCACCTGCACACACATGTCCCAATGTGATCACCTGCACACATGTCCCAATGTCACATGTCCATCTGCACACACATGTCCCAATGTCCATCTGCACACACATGTCCCAATGATCACCTGCACACACATGTCCCAATGTCCATCTGCACACACATGTCCCAATGTCCATCTGCACACACATGTCCCAATGATCATCTGCACACACATGTCCCAATGTCCATCTGCACACACATGTCCCAATGTCCATCTGCACACATGTCCCAATGTCCATCTGCACACACATGTCCCAATGATCACCTGCGCACACATGTCCCAATGATTATCTGCACACACATGTCCCAATGTCCATCTGCACACACATGTCCCAATGTCCATCTGCACACACATGTCCCAATGATCACCTGCACACACATGTCCCAATGATCACCTGCACACACATGTCCCAATGTCCATCTGCACACACATGTCCCAATGTCCATCTCCGCACACATGTCCCAATGTCCATCTGCACACACATGTCCCAATGTCCATCTGCACACACATGTCCCAATGTCCATCTGCACACACATGTCCCAATGTCCATCTGCACACATGTCCCAATGTCCATCTGCACACACATGTCCCAATGTCCATCTGCACACACATGTCCCAATGTCCATCTGCACACATGTCCCAATGTCCATCTGCACACACATGTCCCAATGTCCATCTGCACACACATGTCCCAATGTCCATCTGCACACATGTCCCAATGTCCATCTGCACACACATGTCCCAATGTCCATCTGCACACATGTCCCAATGATCACCTGCACACACATGTCCCAATGTCCATCTGCACACACATGTCCCAATGTCCATCTGCACACATGTCGGTGATCACACAAACCAATTATTATACACATAACAGGATTTTTTTTACCACAGACATGTAGCAGAAAACATTTTGGCTTAAATTTATGTCAAAATTCAATTTCTTTTTTATTTTCTAACAAAATGCAGAAAATATTTATTTTTCCAAATTTTCACTCTTTTTTCCGCTTGTTGCACAAAAAATAAAAAAGTTTGTGGGAAGAAAATGATAAAATGTCATTTGGGTACAGCGTAGCACGACCGCGCAATTGTCATTGAAAGTGTGAGAGAGCGCTGAAAGCTTCTCACCCAACACTATCAGGGGCCCCGAGATTGATTGGACCCCCATCAATGCACCCCCCCCCCCCGGCGTGAACTGCTGAACATCCGCGGCTCTTTTCTTGCCGACTAATTATAATAAACGAGGTCCCCGGATGGAAATTATTATGTGGTTTTTTTTTTCCGATAAATTCTAAAATTCTCCCCCCCCCCCCCCAGTGACACAACGCACATGTGGGCGGCTTATAGATTGTGATAACATAAGAAGAGGTCACCTGGATGGCAGATCGAGGGACCTCCCCTCCCCCCCTCCGGAGCCCCGCATTATTTATAAAGCTCGTGGCACCTGATGCCTTAACACTTCGGCCCGCGGAGCAGCGCAGCCCCCCCCCTCCCCCTCCCCCCCCCGACTCATTATAAGTCACTCCAATGTATTAAGTAAATATTATAATAAAGCCATGTCAGTGTTTATTATAGGATGGCAGAGTCCCAAATCTTCCCTAATGCCGCAAAAAGTCCGTTTATAAAAATCCTTTACAGTGAATGAAGGAATGATAAACACAATTCTTCTGTTACTCCCAACCTCGTGTGCCTCGTCCTTCTGTAAACGCTCCGCAACACGCGCCTGCGACGGGTGACACTGCGCAGAACACGCATTCCAGGCCGCGCGACCGCAACACCACCAGCCCCTCCCCCATCCGATGTACAGGAGGAGGAGACTCTGACTGTACAGGACTCTGCTCCTTCCTCTATAACTCTCCTCTCCTGATATACTCTGCTGGAGGACTCTGCTCCTTCCCCTATAACTCTCCTCTCCTGATATACTCTGCTGGAGGACTCTGCTCCTTCCTCTATAACTCTCCTCTCCTGATATACTCTGCTGGAGGACTCTGCTCCTTCCTATAACTCTCCTCTCCTGATATACTCTGCTGGAGGACTCTGCTCCTTCCTCTATAACTCTCCTCTCCTGATATACTCTGCTGGAGGACTCTGCTCCTTCCTCTATAACTCTCCTCTCCTGATATACTCTGCTGGAGGACTCTGCTCCTTCCTCTATAACTCTCCTCTCCTGATATACTCTGCTGGAGGACTCTGCTCCTTCCTCTATAACTCTCCTCTCCTGATATACTCTGCTGGAGGACTCTGCTCCTTCCTCTATAACTCTCCTCTCCTGATATACTCTGCTGGAGGACTCTGCTCCTCCTCTATAACTCTCCTCTCCTGATATACTCTGCTGGAGGACTCTGCTCCTTCCTCTATAACTCTCCTCTCCTCTCTCTGATATAATCTGCTAGGAGGACTCTGCTCCTTCCTCTATAACTCTCCTCTCCTGATATACTCTGCTGGAGGACTCTGCTCCTTCCTCTATATCTCTCCTCTCCTGATATACTCTGCTGGAGGACTCTGCTCCTTCCTCTATAACTCTCCTCTCCTGATATACTCTGCTGGAGGACTCTGCTCCTTCCTCTATAACTCTCCTCTCCTGATATACTCTGCTGGAGGACTCTGCTCCTTCCTCCTATAACTCTCCTCTCCTGATATACTCTGCTGGAGGACTCTCGTCTCCTGATATACTCTGCTCCTTCCCCTATAACTCTCTCTCTCCTGATATACTCTGCTGGAGGACTCTGCTCCTTCCTCTATAACTCTCCTCTCCTGATATACTCTGCTGGAGGACTCTGCTCCTTCCTCTATAACTCTCCTCTCCTGATATACTCTGCTGGAGGACTCTGCTCCTTCCTCTATAACTCTCCTCTCCTGATATACTCTGCTGGAGGACTCTGCTCCTTCCTCTATAACTCTCCTCTCCTGATATACTCTCCTCTCTGATATAATCTGCTAGAGGACTCTGCTCCTTCCTCTATAACTCTCCTCTCCTGATATACTCTGCTGACTCTGCTCCTTCCTCTATAACTCTCCTCTCCTGATATACTCTGCTGGAGGACTCTGCTCCTTCCTCTATAACTCTCCTCTCCTGATATACTCTGCTGGGGGACTCTGCTCCTTCCTCTATAACTCTCCTTCCTCTCTGACTCTGCTCCTTCCTCTATAACTCTCCTCTCCTGATATACTCTGCTGGAACTCTGCTCCTTCCTCTATAACTCTCCTCTCCTGATATACTCTGCTGGAGGACTCTGCTCCTTCCTCTATAACTCTCCTCTCCTGATATACTCTGCTGGAGGACTCTGCTCCTTCCTCTATAACTCTCCTCTCCTGATATACTCTGCTGGAGGACTCTGCTCCTTCCTCTATAACTCTCCTCTCCTGATATACTCTGCTGGAGGACTCTGCTCCTTCCTCTATAACTCTCCTCTCCTGATATACTCTGCTGGAGGACTCTGCTCCTTCCTCTATAACTCTCCTCTCCTGATATAACTCTGCTGGAGGACTCTGCTCCTTCCTCTATAACTCTCCTCTCCTCTCCTGATATACTCTCCTCTCTGCTGCTAGAGGACTCTGCTCCTTCCTCTATAACTCTCCTTCCTCTATAACTCTCCTCTCCTGATATACTCTGCTGGAGGACTCTGCTCCTTCCTCTATAACTCTCCTCTCCTGATATACTCTCTGCTGGAGGACTCTGCTCCTTCCTCTATAACTCTCCTCTCCTGATATACTCTGCTGGAGGAACTCTGCTCCTCCTATATAACTCTCCTCTCCTGATATACTCTGCTGGAGGACTCTGCTCCTTCCTCTATAACTCTCCTCTCCTGATATACTCTGCTGGAGGACTCTGCTCCTTCCTCTATAACTCTCCTCTCCTGATATACTCTGCTGGAGGACTCTGCTCCTTCCTCTATAACTCTCCTCTCCTGATATACTCTGCTGGAGGACTCTGCTCCTCTATATAACTCTCCTCTCCTGATATACTCTGCTGGAGGACTCTGCTCCTTCCTCTATAACTCTCCTCTCCTGATATACTCTGCTGGAGGACTCTGCTCCTTCCTCTATAACTCTCCTCTCCTGATATACTCTGCTGGAGGACTCTGCTCCTTCCTCTATAACTCTCCTCTCCTGATATACTCTGCTGGAGGACTCTGCTCCTTCCTCTATAACTCTCCTCTCCTGATATACTCTGCTGGAGGACTCTGCTCCTTCCTCTATAACTCTCCTCTCCTGATATACTCTGCTGGAGGACTCTGCTCCTTCCTCTATAACTCTCCTCTCCTGATATACTCTGCTGGAGCACTCTGCTCCTTCCTCTATAACTCTCCTCTCCTGATATACTCTGCTGGAGGACTCTGCTCCTTCCTCTATAACTCTCCTCTCCTGATATACTCTGCTGGAGGACTCTGCTCCTTCCTCTATAATCTCTCCTCTCCTGATATACTCTGCTGGAGGACTCTGCTCCTTCCTCTATAACTCTCCTCTCCTGATATACTCTGCTGGAGGACTCTGCTCCCTCTATAACTCTCCTCTCCTGATATACTCTGCTGGAGGACTCTGCTCCTTCCTCTATAACTCTCCTCTCCTGATATACTCTGCTGGGAGGACTCTGCTCCTTCCTCTATAACTCTCCTCTCCTGATATACTCTGCTGGAGGACTCTGCTCCTTCCTCTATAACTCTCCTCTACTGATATACTCTGCTGGGGGACTCTGCTCCTTCCTCTATAACTCTCCTCTCCTGATATACTCTGCTGGAGGACTCTGCTCCTTCCTCTATAACTCTCCTCTCCTGATATACTCTGCTGGAGGACTCTGCTCCTTCCTCTATAACTCTCCTCTCCTGATATACTCTGCTGGAGCACTCTGCTCCTTCCTCTATAACTCTCCTCTCCTGATATACTCTGCTGGAGGACTCTGCTCCTTCCTCTATAACTCTCCTCTCCTGATATACTCTGCTGGAGGACTCTGCTCCTTCCTCTATAACTCTCCTCTCCTGATATACTCTGCTGGGGGACTCTGCTCCTTCCTCTATAACTCTCCTCTCCTGATATACTCTGCTGGAGGACTCTGCACCTTCCTCTATAACTCTCCTCTCCTGATATACTCTGCTGGAGGACTCTGCTCCTTCCTCTATAACTCTCCTCTCCTGATATACTCTGCTGGAGGACTCTGCTCCTTCCTCTATAACTCTCCTCTCCTGATATACTCTGCTGGAGGACTCTGCTCCTTCCTCTATAACTCTCCTCTCCTGATATACTCTGCTGGAGGACTCTGCTCCTTCCTCTATAACTCTCCTCTCCTGATGTACTCTGCTGGAGGACTCTGCTCCCTCCTCTATAACTCTCCTCTCCTGATATACTCTGCTGGAGGACTCTGCTCCTTCCTCTATAACTCTCCTCTCCTGATATACTCTGCTGGAGGACTCTGCTCCTTCCTCTATAACTCTCCTCTCCTGATATACTCTGCTGGAGGACTCTGCTCCTTCCTCTATAACTCTCCTCTCCTGATATACTCTGCTGGAGGACTCTGCTCCTTCCTCTATAACTCTCCTCTCCTGATATACTCTGCTGGAGGACTCTGCTCCTTCCCTATAACTCTCCTCTCCTGATATACTCTGCTGGAGGACTCTGCTCCTTCCTCTATAACTCTCCTCTCCTGATATACTCTGCTGGAGGACTCTGCACCTTCCTCTATAACTCTCCTCTCCTGATATACTCTGCTGGAGGACTCTGCTCCCTCCTCTATAACTCTCCTCTCCTGATATACTCTGCTGGAGGACTCTGCTCCTTCCTCTATAACTCTCCTCTCCTGATACTCTGCTGGAGGACTCTGCTCCTTCCTCTATAACTCTCCTCTCCTGATATACTCTGCTGGAGGACTCTGCTCCCTCCTCTATAACTCTCCTCTCCTGATATACTCTGCTGGAGGACTCTGCTCCCTCCTCTATAACTCTCCTCTCCTGATATACTCTGCTGGAGGACTCTGCTCCTTCCTCTATAACTCTCCTCTCCTGATATACTCTGCTGGAGGACTCTGCTCCTTCCTCTATAACTCTCCTCTCCTGATATACTCTGCTGGAGGACTCTGCTCCTTCCTCTATAACTCTCCTCTCCTGATATACTCTGCTGGAGGACTCTGCTCCTTCCTCTATAACTCTCCTCTCCTGATATACTCTGCTGGAGGACTCTGCTCCTTCCCCTATAACTCTCCTCTCCTGATATACTCTGCTGGAGGACTCTGCTCCTTCCTCTATAACTCTCCTCTCCTGATATACTCTGCTGGAGGACTCTGCACCTTCCTCTATAACTCTCCTCTCCTGATATACTCTGCTGGAGGACTCTGCTCCCTCCTCTATAACTCTCCTCTCCTGATATACTCTGCTGGAGGACTCTGCTCCTTCCTCTATAACTCTCCTCTCCTGATACTCTGCTGGAGGACTCTGCTCCTTCCTCTATAACTCTCCTCTCCTGATATACTCTGCTGGAGGACTCTGCTCCCTCCTCTATAACTCTCCTCTCCTGATATACTCTGCTGGAGGACTCTGCTCCCTCCTCTATAACTCTCCTCTCCTGATATACTCTGCTGGAGGACATGAAAACACAGGTCAGGTCCTCTAACTCTTCTGTAGAATATTCGATCCTCTCGGGTGTCACACGGAGAAGGCGGCGGCGCAGTGATTCCGTCTTTCATGTCTCTTTCTTTCTCACTCGGCTGTATCGCCCCGCTGGGAGTTCTTCATCCTAATCCGCCGTCTCGCTACTTCTCACATCTGTTTCCACTTATCCACTTTTACTGAAATATAATCTGGAGTGAGAAAAATAATTCCCAATGAGGATCTGTGATGGATCCCTGCTCTGATGTGATCGATCCCTGCTCTGATGTGATGGATCCCTGCGCTGATGTGATCGATCCCTGCGCTGATGTGATCGATCCCTGCGCTGATGTGATCGATCCCTGCTCTGATGTGATCGATCCCTGCGCTGATGTGATCGATCCCTGCTCTGATGTGATCGATCCCTGCTCTGATGTGATCGATCCCTGCTCTGATGTGATCGATCCCTGTGCTGATGTGATCGATCCCTGTGCTGATGTGATCGATCCCTGCTCTGATGTGATCGATCCCTGCGCTGATGTGATCGATCCCTGCGCTGATGTGATCGATCCCTGCTCTGATGTGATCGATCCCTGCTCTGATGTGATCGATCCCTTTCACGGATCAACACAACATGGAGCCACGTCTGAGATATTGTACTGTATAAGTAGAAAGGTGAGGACTCGATACAAGACAATAAACCACAAATAAAAAAAAAAACATTTTAGAAAAAATAATAATACAGTATCTGACAAAAGTGAGGACGCCCCTAAGTGAAAATGTCCAAATTGGGCCCAAAATGTCAATATTTTGTGTGGCCGCCATTATTTTCCAGCTCTGCCTTAACCCTCTTGGGCATGGAGGTCACCAGAGCTTCAGAGGTTGTCACCGGAGTCCTCGTCCCCTCCCCCATGATGACATCACGGACCTTGTTCTTGGACTGTACTCACAATGCAAATATATGTTAAAAAGTGTAAAAATAATAACAAACAAAACAAGAATTTAATTATTAATCGTTTTATAAAATAGAAGTGAAAAAATAAATAAAAACTCAGCAGGAAAATGACCACCGGAGGAGAATTCGGAGTTCATTGCGGCAGAATAAAGTGATTTTGGGGTTAATAAGGAGGAACATTTCAATAAAAAACAAGAATGGGAAAAAATAAAAATAAAAGTTTTTACCTGACAGGTGGCTTTGTCTGCAGAGTGAAGTTCATCCTTTTGATTTGTAGATAAATAAACAGAAAGATACAAAATGAAACAATGTTTCTTTTTACTGTTGTTGATAAACATTGTCAGGCTACATTTTTTACACAATTGTTTACACTTCAGCTGTCAACAGGGGAACCCCGCTGGCAGCTGATTGAGTCATCGGTTGTTAAGGATGCGGCGCCCCCTGGCTTGCCGACTGCGTCACGCACATTTACGCCGGCAGAATGGCACGGGCAGGCAAAGCAGGAACCTGCCCCCCTTTTGGACACAGACGTGAATTTGCCCGCGGGACCCGCGAACTTGATGTCCACTGGTGTCCCACGATCGGGTCTCGGAACGGCAGAACGGGGACTAACAATGGTCCCTATGTGTCCACTATAATGTCATGATAAAAATCGCAGATCGCCGCCATTACTAATAAAAAAATAATTAATAATAAACATGCCATAAAACTGTCCACTATTTTGTAGGCGCTACAAACCAATCAATAAACGCTTATTTTTTGCGTTTTTTTTTTTTTTTTTTGTTACCAAAAATATGTAGAAGAATACGTACCGGCCTAAACTGAGCAACAAAAATGGGGATATTTATTATAGAAAGAAGTACAAAATTGTGTATTTTTTTTTTTAAATTGTTGCTCTATTTTTGTTTGTGGTCAAATACCACCAAAAGAAATCTCTATTTGTGGGGAAAAATACCCCAATTTTGTTTGGGAGCCGCGTTGCACGACCGCGCAATTGTCAGTTAAAGTGGCGCAGTGCCGAATCGCAAAAAGTGGCCCCGGTCATTTGGCCAACCGAATCCTCTGGGGCTGAAGTGGATACAACCGTTAATTGACGACTTTTTTTTCTTTACATTTCAGCTGTCAGTGGGGGAATCTCGCTGACAGCTGAAAGGACTGAGCCTGAAAGTATCTGTTTCAGTTATCAGAGCATTACTGGTGGAAAAGCCTAGTATTGGCACTGACACCGGTATCGGCATTCACACCGGTATCGGCACTGACCCTGGTATCGGCACTGACCCCGGTATCGGCACTGACGCCGGTATCAACACTGACGCCGGTATCGGCACTGACGCCGGTATCAGGACTGACACCGGTATTGGCACTGACCCCGGTATCGGCACTGACCCCGGTATCGGCACTGACCCCGGTATTGGCACTGACACCGGTATCAGGACTGACACCGGTATTGGCACTGACCCCGGTATCGGCACTGACGCCGGTAATCGGCACTGACCCCGGTAATCGGCACTGACCCCGGTATCGGCACTGACCCCGGTATCGGCACTGACGCCGGTATCGGCACTGACGCCGGTATCAGGACTGACACCGGTATTGGCACTGACCCCGGTATCGGCACTGACGCCGGTAATCGGCACTGACCCCGGTATCGGCACTGACCCCGGTATCGGCACTGACGCCGGTATCGGCACTGACCCCGGTATTGGCACTGACACCGGTATCAGGACTGACACCGGTATCGGCACTGACCCCGGTATCGGCACTGACCCCGGTATCGGCACTGACCCCGGTATCGGCACTGACGCCGGTAATCGGCACTGACCCCGGTATCAGGACTGACACCGGAAGTACAAAGTGATAACCCTCACTAATACATCACTATGACATCATCACAAGTACTGTAACCCTTCACTTCCCAATCTCTCATTACAAAGACGGCACATCGGGCCTCCTTGGTCAGCGCCGGCCTCCCATCGTCGGTAACGAGGCCCAGAATCGGAAAATACTTTTTCATGTGAGAGGAAGACGTTTTTCCTGTGAAATGTGGAGTCTTGTTCTCATTATTTATCTGGGATCCAGTTCCCTCCAGTCCCTGAGGCGGGGGAGGAATGTGTTCTTGAACGGGGAACCGTTTTGTGTCATCTCTCTACCAGCGGTTTACATGTAAATAATCGTCTGTTTACCCCGGCGGACGCGCACAGAGGGACGAGCGCAGACGGAGTCTGGACGGCACGCTTCACACCTCGTAAAAGGAGGAAGACGGCCGAGCGCACGCCAGGAACCAGCTGACATCTACACCGGCCCCGCTGCGGGTTAAAGCAAAGGACAGATTTCCACACTCCCGGCTCGCCCGGGTTGTCCGGGTTCAGGGATTTGATGTAAGACGATCGCCCAGGTTGAATTTATCAAGAAACAAATGAAATGCACATCAAAGCTCGATATTCTGCATTGAGAAATCCTCGCTCTGTCTGTTGTTTTTGGGGGATTTTTTTTTTCTGGTGATGTTTGAGAACAACAAACCAACTCAGGAACACCCGATACCGAGCCGATCCTTCTACATGCTAAGGATTTACAACTTCTCCCAAATGTATCACTACCCTGCAAGAAGGTTCCCGGGGGGGGGAGGGGGCAGCATGAATGACAACAGGCTCAGGCCTACCTAGAGGCCTACTGTAACCCACAACTGGGAAGAGGCTGCAGTCCCACCTAGAGGCACGAGTAATGGACGGGCCTTCCAGCACGACCCAAAACATACCACCAAGGCAACAAAGGAGGGGCTCAAGAAGAAGCACATGAAGGTGATGGAGTGTCCTAGCCGGTCTCCAGACCTTAAAGGGGTGTTTCAGACTTTTTTTATGGTTATTAAAAGTCAGCAGCTACAAAAATTGTAGCTGCTGTTTTTTAATAAACACACACTCACCTGCTCCACGGTTCCAGCGACGTGCCGACCGGGGCTCCGCTCCTCTCCCCCCCTCCCCGGCCGGCGTCTTCATGCCAAGTGTGGGCACCTGGCCGTGACAGCTTTCGGCTTCATGGCCGGTCACCCACTGCGCATGCGCGAGCGGTGCTGCGCTGTCCGATTGGACAGGCAATCGCCTGGGACCTGTGACGTGTCCCAGGCGATCGCCTACAGGGAGGGGCTGCAGTAAGGCGATTAAGCTAATCGCCTTATCAGCCCCTTGGCGGAAGGAGTAAGTGGGACAGGAAGTCCCACTCCTCCTGAAGCCCCCACCCCCCAAAACATTTTTGGGTGGAACTCCGCTTTAATCCCATAGAAAATGTATGGAGGAGCTGAAGGTTCGAGTCGCCAAGAAACCTTCAGGATTTAGAGAAGAAAAGATCCCTCCTGAGATGTGTGGAGACCTGATCACCAACTACAAGAAACGTCTGACCTCTGTGCTTCCCAACAAGGAACCTCCCCTGACTACTAAGGGACCTCCCCCAACTACTAAGGAACCTCCCCCAACTACTAAGGAACCTCCCCCAACGACTAAGGGACCTCCCCCAACTACTAAGGAACCTCCCCCAAATACTAAGGGACCTCCCCCAACTACTAAGGGACCTCCCCCAACTACTAAGGAACCTCCCCCAACTACTAAGTGACCTCCCCCAACTACTAAGGGGCCTCCCCCAACTACTAAGAAACCTCCCCCAACTACTAAGAAACCTCCCCCAACTACTAAGGAACCTCCCCCAACTACTAAGGGGCCTCCCCCAACTACTAAGGAACCTCCCCCAAACTACTGAGGAACCTCCCCCAACTACTAAGGAACCTCCCCCAACTACAAAGGAACCTCCCATAACTACTAAGGGGCCTCCCCCAACTACTAAGGAACCTCCCCCAACTACTAAGGGACCTCCCCAACTACTAAGGAACCTCCCCCAACTACTAAGTGACCTCCCCCAACTACTAAGGGGCCTCCACCAACTACTAAGAAACCTCCCCCAACTACTAAGGGGCCTCCCCCAACTACTAAGAAACCTCCCCCAACTACTAAGGAACCTCCCCCAACTACTAAGGAACCTCCCCCAACTACTAAGGGGCCTCCCCCAACTACTAAGGGAACCTCCCCCAAACTACTAAGGAACCTCCCCCAACTACTAAGGAACCTCCCCCAACTACAAAGGGACCTCCTACAACTACTAAGGGGCCTCCCCCAACTACTAAGGGGCCTCCCCCAAATACTAAGGGACCTCCCCCAACTACTAAGGAACCTCCCCCAACTACTAAGTGACCTCCCCCAACTACTAAGGGACCTCCCCCAACTACTAAGAAACCTCCCCCAACTACTAAGGGGCCTCCCCCAACTACTAAGGGGCCTCCCCCAACTACTAAGAAACCTCCCCCAAACTACTAAGGGGCCTCCCCCAACTACTAAGGAACCTCCCCCAACTACTAAGGGGCCTCCCCCAACTACTAAGGAACCTCCCCCAAACTACTGAGGAACCTCCCCCAACTACTAAGGAACCTCCCCAACTACAAAGGAACCTCCCATAACTACTAAGGGGCCTCCCCCAACTACTAAGGAACCTCCCCCAACTACTAAGGGACCTCCCCCAACTACTAAGGGACCTCCCCCAACTACTAAGGGGCCTCCCCCAAATACTAAAGGACCTCCCCCAACTACTAAGGAACCTCCCCCAACTACTAAGTGACCTCCCCCAACTACTAAGGGGCCTCCCCCAACTACTAAGGGGCCTCCCCCAAATACTAAGGGACCTCCCCCAACTACTAAGGAACCTCCCCCAACTACTAAGTGACCTCCCCCAACTACTAAGGGGCCTCCCCCAACTACTAAGATACCTCCCCCAACTACTAAGGGGCCTCCCCCAACTACTAAGGAACCTCCCCCAAACTACTGAGGAACCTCCCCCAACTACTAAGTGACCTCCCCCAACTACTAAGGAACCTCCCCCAACTACTAAGGGACCTCCCCCAACTACTAAGGGGCCTCCCCCAACTACTAAGGGACCTCCCCCTAAAGAAGAGAAAATCCCTCCTGAGATGTGTGGAGACCTGATCACTACAAGAAACGTCTGACCTCTGTGCTACCAACAAGGAACCTCCCCGACTACTAAGGGACCTCCCCCAACTACTAAGGGACCTCCCCCAACTACTAAAGAACCTCCCCCAACTACTAAGGGGGTCAAATACTTATTCTCCTCCATGTATAACATTTGTATCATGTGATCTCTCCGGAGTTTTGGTTGATTTTCTGTCTCCATCATATAAAATACACCAATGAGACCCTTCATTTCTATGTAACGATCTGCAGGGGAGACGATCGTTACCCCCCCCCCCCCCAGTATAAAGATTCCACATAAATAATTGGTATCAGGCTGGAAGGTGACTTGTAACCTCAGGAGACACACAGATTTCTGGGGGTGAGATGATTGGTCCGGCCCCCGGGGTGAATGTACAACGAATCGTCAGAGGGGACACAACCCTCCGAAATGTATTTTCAGCCCATTGTGTTTGTTGCAAGGAAGCTTTCCACACCTCCATTATCACACGCCGCCGATCCGCTCAGACCTATAAATAGCGTCACGTGTGATCGGCACATACATTCCTTTCATGACTCAAGATGACCAAATGTGCCGACTGAATGACTCGCTGGTGACAATCTACAGATATGTCAGAGACGTTCCCCCCTCACTACTCATTGTAGGAAACGATTAAAACCAAATAATGTGAGTTTCTTTCTTCGTCTCTGCCCCTCCCACAATGGGGAGATTTCCTGCAGTAGTTTGTGTCTCTGCCCCTCCCACAATGGGGAGATTTCCTGCAGTAGTTTGTGTCTCTGCCCCTCCCACAATGTGAGATTTCCTGCAGTAGTTTGTGTCTGCTGCCCCTCCCACAATGAGATTTCCCTGCAGTAGTTTGTGTCTCTGCCCCTCCCACAATGGGGAGATTTCCTGCAGTAGTTTGTGTCTCTGCCCCTCCCAATGGGGAGATTTCCTGCAAGTTTGTGTCTCTGCCCCTCCCACAATGGGAGATTTCCTGCAGTAGTTTGTGTTTGCCCCTCCCACAATGGGGAGATTTCTGCAGCAGTTTGTGTCTCCCCTCCCACAATGGGGATTTCCTGAGTAGTTTGTGTCTCTGCCCCTCCCACAATGGGGAGATTTCCTGCAGTAGTTTGTGTCCCACAATGGGGAGATTTTCAGTAGTTGTGTCTCCCCTCCCAATGGGGAGATTTCCTGCAAGTTTGTGTCTCTGCCCCTCCCACAATGGTGAGATTTCCTGCAGTAGTTTGTGTCTCTGCCCCTCCCACAATGGTGAGATTTCCTGCAGTAGTTTGTGTCTCTGCCCCTCCCACAATGGGGAGATTTTCCCAGTAGTTGTGTCTCTGCCTCTCCCACAATGGGGAGATTTCCTGCAGTAGTTTGTGTCTCTGCCCCTCCCACAATGGGGAGATTTCCTGCAGTAGTTTGTGTCTCTGCCCCTCCCACAATGGGGAGATTTCCTGCAGTAGTTTGTGTCTCTGCCCCTCCCACAATGGGGAGATTTCCTGCAGTAGTTTGTGTCTCTGCCCCTCCCACAATGGTGAGATTTCCTGCAGTAGTTTGTGTCTCTGCCCCTCCCACAATGGGATTTCACTGAGATTTCCTGCCCCTCCCACAATGGGGTGATTTCCTGCAGTAGTTTGTGTCTCTGCCCCTCCCACAATGGGGAGATTTCCTGCAGTAGTTTGTGTCTCTGCCCCTCCCACAACGAGGAGATTTCCCTGCAGTATTTTGTGTCTCTGCCCCTCCCACAATGGGGTGATTTCCTGCAGTAGTTTGTGTCTCTGCCCCTCCCACAATGTCCTGAGTTTGTGTCTCTGCCCCTCCCACAACGAGGAGATTTCCTGCAGTAGTTTGTGTCTCTGCCCCTCCCACAATGGTGAGATTTCCTGCAGTAGTTTGTGTCTCTGCCCCTCCCACAATGGGGTGATTTCCTGCAGTAGTTTGTGTCTCTGCCCCTCCCACAATGGGGAGATTTCCTGCAGTAGTCTTGTGTTTCCTCAGTAGTTTGTGCTCTGCCCCTCCCACAATGGGGAGATTTCCTGCAGTAGTTTGTGTCTCTGCCCCTCCCACAATGAGGAGGTTTCCTGCAGTAGTTTGTGTCTCTGCCCCTCCCACAATGGGGAGATTTCCTGCAGTAGTTTGTGTCTCTGCCCCTCCCACAATGGGGAGATTTCCTGCAGTAGTTTGTGTCTCTGCCCCTCCCACAATAAGGAGATTTCCTGCAGTAGTTTGTGTCTCTGCCCCTCCACAATGGGGAGATTTCCTGCAGTAGTTTGTGTCTCTGCCCCTCCCACAACGAGGGATTTCCTGGATTTTGTGTCTCTCTGCCCCTCCCACAATGGGGAGGTTCCTGCAGTAGTTTGTGTCTCTGCCCCTCCCACCGAGGAGATTTCACTGCAGTATTTTGTGTCTCTGCCCCTCCCACAATGGGGTGATTTCCTGCAGTAGTTTGTGTTTGCCCCTCCCACAATGGGGAGATTTCTCAGTAGTTTGTGCCCCTCCCACAATGGTGAGATTTCCTGCAGTAGTTTGTGTCTCTGCCCCTCCCACAATGGGGAGATTTCCTGCAGTAGTTTGTGTTTGCCCCTCCCACAATGGGGAGATTTCCTGCAGTAGTTTGTGTCTCTGCCCCTCCCACGAGGAATTTCCTGCAGTATTTTGTGTCTCTGCCCCTCCCACAATGGGGAGGTTCCCTCAGTAGTTTGTGTCCTGCCCCTCCCACAACGAGGAGATTTCACTAGTATTTTGTGTCTCTGCCCCTCCCAATGGGGAGATTTCCCTGCAGTAGTTTGTGTCTCTGCCCCTCCCACAATGAGGAGATTTCCTGAGAGTTTGTGTCTCTTGCCCCTCCCACAATGGGGGAGATTTCCCTGCAGTATTTTGTGTCTCTGCCCCTCCCACAATGGGGTGATTTCCTGCAGTAGTTTGTGTCTCTGCCCCTCCCACAATGGGGAGATTTCCTGCAGTAGTTTGTGTCTCTGCCCCTCCCACAACGAGGAGATTTCCCTGCAGTATTTTGTGTCTCTGCCCCTCCCACAATGGGGTGATTTCCTGCAGTAGTTTGTGTCTCTGCCCCTCCCACAATGGGGAGATTTCCTGCAGTAGTTTGTGTCTCTGCCCCTCCCACACAGTTTGTGTCTCTGCCCCTCCCACGATTTTGTGTCTCTGCCCCTCCCACAAGATTTCCTGCAGTAGTTTGTGTCTCTGCCCCTCCCACAATGGATTTCCTGAGAGTTTGTGTCTCTGCCCCTCCCACAATGGGGTGATTCCTGCAGTAGTTTGTGTCTCTGCCCCTCCCACAATGGGGTGATTTCCTGCAGTAGTTTGTGTCTCTGCCCCTCCCACAATGGGGAGATTTCCTCCCGCAGTAGTTTGTGTCTCTGCCCCTCCCACAATGGGATTTCCTGAGAGTTTGTGTCTTGCCCCTCGAGGAGATTTCCGCAGTAGTTTGTGTCTCTGCCCCTCCCACAATGGGGAGATTTCCTGCAGTAGTTTGTGTCTCAGTAGTTTGTGTCTCTGCCCCTCCCAATGGGGAGGTTCCCTGCAACGAGGAGATTTCCTGCAGTAGTTTGTGTCTCTGCCCCTCCCACAATGGGATTTCCTGAGAGTTTGTGTCTTTCCTGATTTCCTGCAGTAGTTTGTGTCTCTGCCCCTCCCACAATGGATTTCCTGCAGTAGTTTGTGTCTCTGCCCCTCCCACAAATGAGGAGGTTTCCTGCAGTAGTTTGTGTCTCTGCCCCTCCCACAATGGGGAGAGTTTGTGTCTTGCCCCTCCCACAATGGGGAGATTTCCTGCAGTAGTTTGTGTCTCTGCCCCTCCCACAATAAGGAGATTTCCTGCAGTGTTTGTGTCTCTGCCCCTCCCACAATGGGGGATTTCCTCAGTAGTTTGTGTCCTGCCCCTCCCACAACGAGGAGATTTCCTAGTATTTTGTGTCTCTGCCCCTCCCAATGGGGAGGTTCCCTGCAAGTTTGTGTCTCTGCCCCTCCCACAACGAGGGATTTCACTGGAGTTTGTGTCTCTGCCCCTCCCACAATGGGGTGATTTCCTGCAGTAGTTTGTGTCTCTGCCCCTCCCACAATGGGGAGATTTCCCGCAGTAGTTTGTGTCTCTGCCCCTCCCACAATGGGGAGATTTCCTGCAGTAGTTTGTGTCTCTGCCCCTCCCCCGAGGAGATTTCCCAGTAGTTTGTGTCTCTGCCCCTCCCACAATGGGGAGATTTCCTGCAGTAGTTTGTGTCTCTGCCCCTCCCACAATGGGGAGATTTCCTGCAGTAGTTTGTGTCTCTGCCCCTCCCACAGTTCTCCTTTGGGGCAGGGTTGTCAACCTCCCGCAGCATTTTTTACTGACAAAACATGGAAAATTTACTGGCTACCTGAGAAATGACAGAACTCTTATTGAACACGAACAAAGTGAATATTTGAAAAGTATAAACAAGATACGGAAACACGGAGAACAAAGTCATTCGCTTGATTTACGCATAAAATGATCGGCCCGATATTTACTGACAGTTGTAAAAAACTTGCTCTGCGTCGGTAGCATTGTATACAAAGCTGAATAACGTTCTGCAATGTCCAGGAAGGTTTCCCGGCTCCATGCGTCAGGAAATTCCAGCGACCATCGCGGGACCTGCGACTGACGCTTTATCAGCCACATTCTTACACACGAGATACATGAATGAAAGTCGCGCAGCCTGGAAGTTTATACGACGCTTTATCTCTTCCCAGTATGAAGGAATTCCACAGAAGATAATTCCCAACGTTCGGACCACCTTGTCCAATCCGGCAAGTCCAGCTGGTTAAAGGGGAACCCCAGGTTATTGCCGCATTCACACGGTCAGAAATTCCGCCAGTAAAAGTCCGATGGGAGCTTTTGGTCGGAAAATCCATCCGTGTCTGTAGCAATTCCAACGCACAAAATTCGGACGCATGCTCGGAAACAATTCATATGGGAGACTACATCCTTTTCCGAGCCCCTCCTTGTCCGGAACCCTCTACCCACCTCCACCCTTCCTTGGTTCCACCCTCTACCCACCTCCAAGCACCCTTCCTTGGTTCCACCCTCTACTCACCTCCTAGCACCCTTCCTTGGTTCCACCCTCTACCCTCTACCCACCTCCAGCACCCTTCCTTGGTTCCACCCTCTACTCACTACCCTCTACCCTTCCTTGGTTCCACCCCACTCAAGCACCCTTCCTTGGTTCCAACCCCTGCCCACCTCCTGCACCCTTCCTTGGTTCCACCCTCTACCCACCTCCAGCACCCTTCCTTGGTTCCACCCTCTACCCACCTCCAAGCACCCTTCCTTGGTTCCATACCCTTCCTTGGTTCCAACCCTCACCCCTAACCCTTCTTTTTTAACACCTCCAAGTACCCTTCCTTGGTTCCACCCTCTACACACCTCCTAGCACCCTTCCTTGATTCCACCCTCTACCCACCTCCTAGCACCCTTCCTTGGTTCCACCCTCTACACACCTCCTAGCACCCTTCCTTGATTCCACCCTTTACCCACCTCCAAGTACCCTTCCTTGGTTCCACCCTCTACCCACCTCCTAGCACCCTTCCTTGGTTCCCCCCTACCCACCTCCAAGTACCCTTCCTTGGTTCCACCCTCTACCCACCTCCAAGTACCCTTCCTTGGTTCCACCCTCTACCCACCTCCTAGCACCCTTCCTTGATTCCACCCTCTACCCACCTCCAAGTACCCTTCCTTGGTTCCACCCTCTACCCACCTCCAAGTACCCTTCCTTGGTTCCACCCTCTACCCACCTCCAAGCACCCTTCCTTGGTTCCACCCTCTACCCACCTCCAAGCACCCTTCCTTGGTTCCACCCTCTACCCACCTCCAAGCACCCTTCCTTGGTTCCACCCTCTACTCACCTCCTAGCACCCTTCCTTGGTTCCACCCTCTACCCACCTCCTAGCACCCTTTCTTGGTTCTACCCTCTACCCACCTCCAAGCACCCTTCCTTGGTTCCAACCCCTGCCCACCTCCTAGCACCCTTCCTTGGTTCCACCCTCTACCCACCTCCAAGCACCCTTCCTTGGTTCCACCCTCTACCCACCTCCAAGCACCCTTCCTTGGTTCCAACCCCTGCCCACCTCCTAGTACCCTTCCTTGGTTCCACCCTCTACACACCTCCAAGCACCCTTCCTTGGTTCCACCCTCTACCCACCTCCAAGTACCCTTCCTTGGTTCCACCCTCTACACACCTCCTAGCACCCTTCCTTGATTCCACCCTCTACCCACCTCCTAGCACCCTTCCTTGGTTCCACCCTCTACACACCTCCTAGCACCCTTCCTTGATTCCACCCTTTACCCACCTCCAAGTACCCTTCCTTGGTTCCACCCTCTACCCACCTCCTAGCACCCTTCCTTGGTTCCACCCTCTACCCACCTCCAAGTACCCTTCCTTGGTTCCACCCTCTACCCACCTCCAAGTACCCTTCCTTGGTTCCACCCTCTACCCACCTCCTAGCACCCTTCCTTGATTCCACCCTCTACCCACCTCCAAGTACCCTTCCTTGGTTCCACCCTCTACCCACCTCCAAGTACCCTTCCTTGGTTCCACCCTCTACCCACCTCCAAGCACCCTTCCTTGGTTCCACCCTCTACCCACAGGGTAGGACAGGGCAGGCAGCAGAGAAGTGTAGTGCAGAAACAGTCCAAGGTCAGGGTAGGCAGAGAGGAAGTACAATCCAGAAAAGCACTGAGGCGAGAAAAACCAGCAGAGAGGATTAATCAGAAAATTGGTGTGGACAACTCAGAAATTCTGGGGTGAGGACAGGCAGCAGAGAAGTGTAGTCTGGAATTGTAGGTCAGGTCAGACAGCAGAGAAGTATAATCCAAAAAAAGTCTGAGGTCAGAGCAGGCGGATAAGAAGCATAATCCAGAAACAATCTAAGGTCAGGGCAGGCAGCAGAGAAGTACAATCCAGAAATAGTCTGAGGTCAGGGCAGGCAGCAGAGAAATATAATCCAGAAACAATCCAAGGTCAGGGCAGGCAGCAGAGAAGTACAATCCAGAAATAGTCTGAGGTCAGGGCAGGCGGATAAGAAGCATAATCCAGAAACAATCCAAGGTCAGGGCAGGCAGCAGAGAAGTACAATTCAGAAACAGTCTGAGGTCAGGGCAAGCAGCAGAGAAATATAATCCAGAAACAATCCAAGGTCAGGGCAGGCAGCAGAGAAGTACAATTCAGAAACAGTCTGAGGTCAGGGCAAGCAGCAGAGAAATATAATCCAGAAACAATCCAAGGTCAGGGCAGGCAGCAGAGAAGTACAATTCAGAAACAGTCTGAGGTCAGGGCAAGCAGCAGAGAAATATAATCCAGAAACAATCCAAGGTCAGGGCAGGCAGCAGAGAAGTACAATCCAGAAATAGTCCAGTCAGGGGAGGCAGCAGAGAAATGTAACCCAGAAACAATGGGAGGTCAAAGGCAAGCAGCAGAGTAGCTTAATCTGGAAACAGCCCGAGGTCAAAGGCAGGCAGTAAAAGAGTATTCCAGGGAGGAGGGGGGTCAGCAAAAGGAGAATCCAATAGCTAGGCTAGGTCAGGAACGACAATACAAGTCAGGGAAGGGAGCCAGAGAGCGAGATGCTATCAAGAGACCAGAGCCCTGGGCTTGTGACTCTCACATAGAGCCCATCAAGCCCATATAGGATGGAACAAGGAGGCACGGCCCAGCAGAAGGGGCGCTATGCGAAATTTATGCTGCTGCCTGCCAATAGGAGTAAAGGAGGGTACCGATACTTGAGCTGGGCCCTTCACCCGGCAATGGAGACACTTTCTGGGCAGGAGATAGCTGTCACACCCCAGTGGCAGGGAATGGAGTAGGCAGCAGGGGCGGACTGACCATTGAGTCACTCGGGCACTGCCCGAGGGCCCCATGCCACTAGGGGGCCCCATCAGGGTTGCCAGCCTCAGTAAAACCAGGGACAGTATGTATAAATCTATGTTTTTATTACATCTGTCCCTGATATGTCCGAAACCAACATGCTTTTGATGTGAAAATCCTGATATTTTAGCTGCCCCGCCTCTGCACTGTCTTCTGGCATGGCGGACATCTGTAAGCCCGGGGGCCCCATAATCTTCTATTGCCCGGGGGCCCCATGAGTTGTCAGTCCGCCCCTGGTAGGCAGTTAAACACCTCTAGACTGAGGAGCTCATCTCTCTGCTCTCTCCTCCTGTCAGTATCTTCCTTTTCACCACACGTGAGGGCAAGACACCTGAGTGATTGCATTTACCATAAATGTAAAGTACTTTAAGAAATACATAACTACTATTATTATAAAATGAATACAAAACTTTTTGGGAGCCCAAAAGCAGTCAGAATTTTTCACAAAGGGTCAGATTATTGAGGGGAATGGTGGTTAGCGGAATAGGGAACCTTTTAGTAATGGAGTTGTGGTTTCCAGTGTTGCCCCTTCCCCCCCCCCCCCACCCCTCGCATCCCCCCCCGCCCCCCTCCGCCCTTCTTTTTAATTAGATTGTCCTCCAAGGCTGATGCATGAAACATATTGTACTCGGCACTTTATCATGCAAGCTTTGCTGTTTATATGTTTGACATGACATCAAATCCCTCTATTTAACCAATCGCAAATCCCAGATACAGCCCACAAAGTCTGCGATTAAAAGAATTATAGCCCCGTTTAATGAAACGACATTTCTGTTTATAAAGTTATTGGCTTTTGAAGCCCGCTGTCGGCTGCGGACGGCATTGTGATTCAAACTTATCGAGCGCCGTCTTGTTATTGCTTAAAAAGGGCAACGCCACATAACAATCTGGGGTTTGAGTCAACACTCCGGCTTCTTATCGGAGCTCATTCATGGTTCCTCGGAAAATAGGCCTCTTCCTATCAGGTTATTATGGTTACAGAAGGAGAACAAATTCTACATCTTGTATCCGCTTGGCAGGTCAAAGACTGAGGCATCCCGAGATATTAACTACTGGAAGTTCTCAATGGCCAAAGCCCTCCAGATACTCGTCTCTTTCACCATCTCAAACCGACAGAATGAATATACGATAAAGCATCTCTTAGAAGGAGGCAGCCAATGGTGGCTTTCATTGGTTGCATCCATTTTTGGCCTCTACCATAGGAGCATAGGGACTGCTGAGCCCTTGATTAAGGTGTTTGGCCTTCAATTGTCCCTCAAGTCTTGTGTTTAGGTAGGTCTAGGCCATGGTTTCTGAACCTGTGGCTCTCCAGCTGTTGCAGAACTACAAGTCCCATGAGGCATTGCAAGTTACTGAGAGTTACATGCATGACTCCCAAAGACAGAGGCATGATGGGACTTGTAGTTCTGCAACAGCTGGATGACCACAGGTTGAGCACCCATAGACTAGGCGTTCCCTTCCATTTTGGGGATGTGAGATCAAATATTAGTCTCATCCCTAAACAAACAGTAAAGATATACGGTAGAGAGTCCCTAGACGCTCTGTCATTGATGGCATCCATTGTCCATTGGTGGCATGACATTCTATAATGGCATCTATTTAACCACAAGAGCATGGGGACTGTTGGGTCCAGCATCTGGTGTTCAATTTTCCTGCAAGTGTTAGGTTGAGGTCAGTCAAGGCGTTCCCTTCCATTTTTTAGGTTTAGGGATCAAATACTAGTCTCTCACCCTGAAACTGAGGCGGCGTACACACGACCGAGAAACTCGTCGGGCGAAATTCATCGTTCTGCCCGTCGAGTTCCTTGTTCAGCAGTCAAAAAGCTTGTCGAGCCAAATTTTCCCATTGAACATTGAGGAAATAGAGAACATGCTCTCTTTTTGGCTCAACGAGTTCCTCGACGGGTTGCTTGGAGAAAAGTGTACACAAGACCGGTTTTCTCGGCAGAATACGTCTCCCATCGAGGTTCTTGCTGGATTCTGCCGAGAAAATCGGTCGTGTGTACGCCGCCTAACAGTATGAATATACAGTAGAGTGTGTTCCTAGATGGTCTATCATTGGAGTGTTCCTAGATGGTCTATCATTGGAGTGTTCCTAGATGGTCTATCATTGGAGTGTTCCTAGATGGTCTATCATTGGAGTGTTCCTAGATGGTCTATCATTGGAGTATTCCTAGATGGTCTATCATTGGAGTGTTCCTAGATGGTCTATCATTGGAGTGTTCCTAGATGGTCTATCATTGGAGTGTTCCTAGATGGTCTATCGTTGGAGTGTTCCTAGATGGTCTATCATTGGAGTGTTCCTAGATGGTCTGTCATTGGAGTGTTCCTAGATGGTCTGTCATTGGAGTGTTCCTAGATGGTCTATCATTGGAGTGTTCCTAGATGGTCTATCATTGGAGTGTTCCTAGATGGTCTATCATTGGAGTGTTCCTAGATGGTCTATCATTGGAGTGTTCCTAGATGGTCTATCATTGGAGTGTTCCTAGATGGTCTATCATTGGAGTGTTCCTAGATGGTCTGTCATTGGAGTGTTCCTAGATGGTCTGTCATTGGAGTATTCCTAGATGGTCTATCATTGGAGTGTTCCTAGATGGTCTATCATTGGAGTGTTCCTAGATGGTCTATCATTGGAGTGTTCCTAGATGGTCTATCATTGGAGTATTCCTAGATGGTCTATCATTGGAGTGTTCCTAGATGGTCTATCATTGGAGTGTTCCTAGTCTATCATGGTCTATCATTGGAGTGTTCCTAGATGGTCTATCATTGGAGTGTTCCTAGATGGTCTGTCATTGGAGTGTTCCTAGATGGTCTGTCATTGGAGTGTTCCTAGATGGTCTATCATTGGAGTGTTCCTAGATGGTCTATCATTGGAGTGTTCCTAGATGGTCTATCATTGGAGTGTTCCTAGATGGTCTATCATTGGAGTGTTCCTAGATGGTCTATCATTGGAGTGTTCCTAGATGGTCTATCATTGGAGTGTTCCTAGATGGTCTGTCATTGGAGTGTTCCTAGATGGTCTGTCATTGTATTCCTAGAGTCTATCATTATTCCTAGATGGTCTATCATGGAGTGTTCCTAGAGTCTATCATTGTTCCTATGGTCTGATGGTCTATGGTCTGTCATTGGAGTGTTCCTAGTCTATCATGGTCTATGGTCTGTCATTGTATTCCTAGATGGTCTGTCATTATTCCTAGATGGTCTGTCTATCATTGGAGTGTTCCTAGATGGTCTGTCATTGGAGTGTTCCTAGATGGTCTATCATTGGAGTGTTCCTAGATGGTCTATCATTGGAGTGTTCCTAGATGGTCTATCATTGGAGTGTTCCTAGATGGTCTGTCATTGGAGTGTTCCTATGGTCTGATGGTCTAGATGTCTATCATTGGAGTGTTCCTAGATGGTCTATCATTGGAGTGTTCTAGATGGTCTATTGGAGTGTTCCTAGATGTCTATCATTGGAGTGTTCCTAGATGGTCTATCATTGGAGTGTTCCTAGATGGTCTATCATTGGAGTGTTCCTAGATGGTCTATCATTGGAGTGTTCCTAGATGGTCTATCATTGGAGTGTTCCTAGATGGTCTATCATGGAGTGTTCCTAGAGTCTATCATTGTTCCTAGATGGTCTATCATTGGAGTGTTCCTAGATGGTCTATCATTGGAGTGTTCCTAGATGGTCTATCATTGGAGTGTTCCTAGATGGTCTATCATTGGAGTGTTCCTAGATGGTCTATCATTGGAGTGTTCCTAGTCTATCATGGTCTATGGTCTGTCATTGGAGTGTTCCTAGATGGTCTATCATTGGAGTGTTCCTAGATGGTCTATCATGGTCTATCATTGGAGTGTTCCTAGATGGTCTATCATTGGAGTATTCCTAGATGGTCTATCATTGGAGTGTTCCTAGATGGTCTATCATTGGAGTGTTCCTAGATGGTCTATCATTGGAGTGTTCCTAGATGGTCTATCATTGGAGTGTTCCTAGATGGTCTATCATTGGAGTGTTCCTAGTCTATCATGGTCTAGATGGTCTGTCATTGGAGTGTTCCTAGATGGTCTATCATTGGAGTGTTCCTAGATGGTCTATCATTGGAGTGTTCCTAGATTGTCTGTCATTGGAGTATTCCTAGATGGTCTATCATTGGAGTATTCCTAGATGGTCTATCATTGGAGTGTTCCTAGATGGTCTATCATTGTCCATGGTGGTATCCATTGAGATCGGATGCGGTATGAATATATAATTATACTGTACGGTAGGGTGGCCCATAGATGTTTTATCACTGGTGGCCCATATTATTGGCATATCTTCAACCACAGGAGCATGGGTGGGGACTCTTGGGTCATTGGACAAGTCATTTGTTGTTCAGTTTTCCTGCAATTGTTGGGTTGAGGTCAGTCAAGGTGTTCCCTTTCCTTTTCATAATAAGTTGAGAATTCTTTGTATTGTCTATCCCTCCATCTGTGAAGCTGCCCTCTTCATTGGACCTATCTTAGGAATCTCTGATGTCCACAGTCCTTGTTGCTGCTTCATTACATTCCTGTATGCTGCAGGCTGAAGCCTGGCACAGCCGAGGTCCTAGTATGAGGTCCGCACTCTCGGCCTCTCTAGTCCTCTCATTGTTCTTTAAGGTGGTTCTGTACTGTAAACATATTTTTTTCGCTGTATGTAATGTGACTATTTCAAGGAATTCTCTGATATCCTAATATATACATACAAATGTTCCTGATGTCAAATACAACGGCTTCACAAAATCCAGACTGAAGCTTAGCGAATAACGGGGAAAAAATCTTCTGTTATTTACAGCAGGATGACTCTGGGTAATAAATTACTGAGAAAAAATATTTGGAAACATGAATAACATGAATGCCAAAAGTTATCTGTGGATCTCGTCCCGTCACTTAGGTAGCCCTGTGTGAGCATCGGGAAGGAGGAGTGTCCCCCATCAACCCGGGGATAAAGTGCGGAACATTTTACAGTGTTTTTATTGGTGGAGTAAAGTACACCTACCCCCTAATCTACCTCTTCCCCTATAGACCCCCCCTAACCTACCTCTTCCCCTATAGACCCCCCTAATCTACCTCTTCCCCCTATAGATCCTCCTAATCTACCTTTTCCCCTATAGACCCCCCCTAATCTACCTATTTCCCTATAGATCCCCCTAATCTACCTCTTCCCCTATAGACCCCCCTAATCTACCTCTTCCCCCTATAGATCCTCCTAATCTACCTCTTCCCCCTATAGATCCTCCTAATCTACCTTTTCCCCTATAGACCCCCCCTAATCTACCTCTTTCCCTATAGACCCCCCTAATCTACCTCTTCCCCTATAGACCCCCCTAACCTACCTCTTCCCCTATAGACCCCCCTAATCTACCTCTTCCCCCTATAGATCCTCCTAATCTACCTTTTCCCCTATAGACCCCCCTAATCTACCTCTTTCCCTATAGATCCCCCTAATCTACCTCTTCCCCCCTATAGACCCCCCTAATCTGCCTCTTCCCCCCCTATAGACCCCCCGAATCTACCTCTTCCCCTATAGATCATGTCCAGCATTCCGTTTTTCTTATACCTTCACCCTGTAGGCCCTGTAGGGGTGTCAAACTCAATTTCATTGTGGGCCGCATCAGTATTATGATTACCCTTAAAAGGGCCGGTTGTATCTGTAAGATTAGATGTCCAGTGGATCCCCTCCCCTTTACATTAGATGTCAAGAGCCCCCCACCATCAGAAATTGAGTCCCCCACTCTCCCTTACATCACAGTGCACCCCCTTTCCTTATGCTGCAGCTGGGGAGAAGCTGGATGCATTGCTTGAAAGCAGAAAGTACAGGGGTTGGAAGAGGACCAGAGGAGGGCTGCTGGCTGGCATCTGCAGGAGAGGTGTGAGGGCCACATGAAATTGTCTGGGGGGCCGGATTCGGCCCGCGGGCCTTGTGTTTGACACCTGTGCTGTAGGCAGAAGCAGATTTTATTTCTCCTGCGACATCACCTCCACCTTGGAAAATTCTTGTAGGAGTATCACCTGGGAGGTCAGTTCCTATGGATGTAGGCACACCACCAGAACTACCTCTACCGAGAGCCCGTTCCTACACACAGTGTGCGCTCAGGCTCTTTGGAGTCAAGACAGCTGCATTGATTGCATTGAGGGCTTCACAGAACAGCTGTATTTATACTGAGATTAAATGATACACAGGTGGACTCTATTTACTAATTAGGTGACTTCTGAAGACAATTGGTTCCACTAGATTTTAGTTAGGGCGTATCAGAGTAAAGGGGGCTGAATACAAATGCCCCTCCCCCACACTTTTCACATATTCATTTGTATCATTTATCATTTTTGTTCCACTTCACAATTATGTGACAATTTGTGTTGGTCTATCACATAAAATCCCAATAAAATACATTTATGTTTCTGGTTGTAACATGACAAAATGTGGAGAATTTCAAGGGGTATGAATACTTTTTCCAGGCACTGTAAATCTTTGTGATGTTTCTCAAACTTCATGACTTTGACCCATCCTTAAATACACCACACCGGGCGCCTCTGCTATTTGGTTAACCAATGGGGTTTTTCATTCTACCAAACTAAATGATGTAGCTTTTGATATTTTGGTCAAACAAAAAATAAAGCCATGACGCATGTGGAGTACGATTTCCACCTTTCTAATGGGAATGGAGTATGTGTTAGTCAGCCAGTTCTCAATAAATGCCACAGGATTTTTCCCCTCTGCCCTTTCCGGTATGCTGACCGCTCGGACATTATTACGTCTCTGTCTATTTTCCATGTCCTCCAAATGGGCTGTGTGGCCAGTAATAATGGATTGCATATGGTGAACATCTCTCTGCAGTGGAGCAACATCATCCTCCACATTACTCACACTGTCCTCCGGGGCAGCCGTGCGGTCACACAGCTTCTTCATGTTCTGTCTCACCAGATTCAGAGTTTAATCCCTTTAATTTCATTTGTTAGTGTAGTAGTGATGTGTTGCCGGACGTTACAGCTGCAAAGATATCTCTATGGGTCGGTTCAGGGGCCTGGCAGTGTTACCAGAAACTGGTGTACTCACTGCGTCCCACGAGGAGGTCTGCTTTGAGTCCTCCGGCCATGCCTGTTCCAAAGCTTCTGTAGAGGAGTCCTGATCAGTAGTATCCAGGTGCTGGAGGGTGTTTTAGGCAGGCCACCCTTCCCCAGAGCGCCGCCGAGCATCCGCAACGCTGCCTCCTTAGCAGAGGGCTGGCCGCCATCTTGGCCTCCACTGCAGGCAGAGATTCCTTGCCTCCTTTGTGGGACACCTCCAAATCGCGGAGAAACTGGTACCGCTGGATCGGGGATGGTGAGGGGAACCCTCCGGAGCCAGTAAGGAGCAGATGGGACAGGAGTATATAGTCAGGATAAATGCATGGAGTTTCGGCGGAACTCACACACCACGCTGCTTACTACATTTGCCGGAAGCCACGCCCCACACGGAGTGGAGTATGTGTGCCGAACAAACAAAAAATAAATACATTTTCTGCGGCTGATTTTGGACAACAAGTACAAAGTGAAAACTAACATTTGGCACCATTGAGAAAATATCAATTTAAAAAAAGATTTCCTGTAAACTGCATTTCAATCTTGTGATAAGCCAATGCATGGCCTTTACTGACCACACCGGGCCTCGCACGCAATACGGCCCTCAGGCTACGTGGATTTCCTCTTTAGAAGCTGACACTGCGAGAGCGGCCTGCACTTCGTACAAAGACTGGATTTATGTCTTGGCAGTAGCAGATGATTGGAGCCACGTTCTGCAGCTCAACCCAACGCTTAAACTGTGTAAATAAAGTCTGGAGGACATCGAGGATCGTGCACAGAGCAGAGGGAACGCTTCTCAGCTGTGCCGTCACAATCTTTCCAGGGTCAGAGAAAATGTATCTTGGCCTAAACATTAAACCCCCACCCCCCCCTCCCCGACGGACATCAATATCTCTAGCGTGTCTCTGGTAGCCGAGCCTTTATCTAGACAACAGTCTGAAAGGACATATTAAGAGGCGTGATCCTTCCATGGTGGTCCGTGACCCCAGAGTGCGCGTTTTTTTGGCAAAGCTTCGATTTTGCAAATTTTAATAATCATAAGTCCATATAAAACGCTGTCATGTTGTTTAAATATTTGCTTTGCCCGGCCTCATTTATCAGGCTTTTATTCCCGTCCAGAACTGCAGGCGGAACTGCGCACTCGGCGGCTGTTTGTTAACAAACCCGCCTTTCATCGAGGGGCCGACATCAAACAATTATTGAGAGGCCCAGAATAAAGTTGGATGTCACAACTTGGCAGATTGTTAGATAGTGGCCGGCGAAGAACTTGAAGCATAAATGTCACGTGTGCGTTCTTCGTGTACTCTGGACGCACGGCGCACTTCCAACTCAGTCCGTTCAAATACATTCAAGTTTTAAAAAAAAAATTCTAGATACTGGTGAAAGTGATCTTCTTAATGTATATCATCAGGCCAAGTTTTGATCAAAATGTGTGTCCACCGGACCATCACACCTATCAGGTTGTCCGACATCCCAATCCACAAACATGACCAGTAATATGGACTGGGCCAGCTTTCTGCATATAAAAGACACTCTTTTCTAAATGCTTTTCCATTTGTGAAGTTTAGAAGAGAAGAACTGGCTTACAACCCAAAATGCAATTCATTCCAAAGCTGTTGAGAAGTCCAGACCTAAATCCCATTGAGAATCTGTGGCCAAGACCTGAAAATTGCTGATCACAGACGCTCTCCATCCAATCTGACAGAGACAGAGATATTTTACAAAGAAGAATGGGCAGAAATGTCCCTCTCTAGATGTGCAAAGCTGGTAGAGACACCCCCAAAAAGAGAGAAAGGGGGTTCTACAAAGTAATGACTCCGGGGGGCCATACAAATGCCCCTCCCCCACACTTTTCACAGATTTATTTGTATCATTTTCTTTCCACTTCACAATTATGTGACACTTTGTGTTGGTCTCTCACATAAAATCCCCCCCAAAAACTTAAACTTTTTGTGGGGGATTTTATGTGAGAGACCAATGCGGGAAATTTCAAGGGGTGTGAATACTTTTTCAAGGCACTGTATATAGAGGGGTGTGAATACTTTTTCAAGGCACTGTATATAGAGGGGTATTAATACTTTTTCAAGGCACTGTAGTTGTATATAAAATTCCCTTTTTACCTTTCAAAAAGTGTTTCCCAGTGATAAACATTTCATCCAATTTCTAAATTGTTGCAATTTTAAATTTCAAATGCCGGAATAAAGGAAATAGAAGTGGTAAAAAAAATCACTTGTGGGTTTACATGATAATTTTTTGGTGGAATTCTCCTTTAAGGGGTGTGGCAGGGGGTGTGCCCTATGACTGCATACATTTGCTAATAGGTGTCCCTCATTTTCATATAAAAACGTTGGGAGTTATGCTAGTAGGTTTGTCTCAAGGGCCACCGACAGTCTCCAGAGCACTCCAATATCCATCCTCCAACCGACTCCCCTTGGTGGCCTGACTCATTCATCTTTAGGGGCTCACTTAGCCCCCCTGCCAGGCCCACCATCTGGTGATTGGCTAAGCTCCCTTAAATATGCAGAATGACTCCACCCACCAGCTTCCAGAATGTTCTCCAACTTTCCAGAGCCAGGGGTGGGGGGGCACCAGAGATATTTCTGCATGAGTCACCCAGCTCTGAACTCTACTAACCCCTGACCCAGATTTAGACTCACAGGTTTTAAACATAAGTCAAAGTGTACATTTCCCTGTACTCCCACTAGAGGGCTCTACATATCATTTCTGGCAGAAGTTGTTCAGGAATAGTGCTAGCTGCATTGTCTGACATTTCTCATTTTATAATATCCCAAATCCTTATAATAACCAATGAGAGCAGTACTGGTTTGTTTCACAACATGGACAGGCTTGCTGCTAGTTCTGGATCAGTGGTGGTGCGTCCATAAGGGGCGCATGGGCGCCACCCCCTCTCCTGCCACCTCTCTCTCACCATAGATAGATTCATGCATTGCAATGGTCAATCTATGGTCGCCGATGCCACCCCCTATTCAGGTGCCCGGCCCCTTTTCGGGTGTCGGGCACTTGAATTACAGCGGGAGGGAGAGGTATTTTTTGGAAGCACCTGATTGGAGCCATAGGCGTCCAAATAGGTGAACAGCGGGCGCCATGCTGGGCTCTCGCTGTTCACTCAGAGTTGAGTTAGGAAAGCGAATGAATTTTCCCTTTCCTAACACTGAACCGCCTCTCAGCCAATCAGGTGCTTGGGCCTGTTACTTGTCACACTGGCAGCAATTGATGGGCACAGAAACGGCAATTGATGGGCACAGAAGCGGCAATTGATGGGCACAGTGGCTGCGTTTGATGGGCACAGAAGCGGCAATTGATGGGCACAGCAGCGGCAATTGATGGGCACAGTGGCTGCGTTTGATGGGCACAGAAGCGGCAATTGATGGGCACAGTGGCTGCGTTTGATGGGCACAGAAGCGGCAATTGATGGGCACAGAAGCGGCAATTGATGGGCACAGTGGCTGCGTTTGATGGGCACAGAAGCGGCAATTGATGGGCACAGAAGCTGCAATTGATGGGTACAGTGGCTGCGTTTGATGGGCACAGAAGCGGCAATTGATGGGCACAGAAGCGGCAATTGATGGGCACAGCAGCGGCAATTGATGGGCACAGTGGCTGCGTTTGATGGGCACAGAAGCGGCAATTGATGGGCACAGTGGCTGCGTTTGATGGGCACAGAAGCGGCAATTGATGGGCACAGAAGCGGCAATTGATGGGCACAGTGGCTGCGTTTGATGGGCACAGAAGCGGCAATTGATGGGCACAGAAGCTGCAATTGATGGGTACAGTGGCTGCGTTTGATGGGCACAGAAGCGGCAATTGATGGGCACAGAAGCGGCAATTGATGGGCACAGTGGCTGCGTTTGATGGGCACATTGGCGGTAATTGTTTGTTTGCGCCCCTCACTGTTCGCTATACACAATTCTTGCTCTTCTCTAGATGACTTTGTATCGTATGACCTTCATATCGGATCACAAATGTCTCTAACAGAAACTTTCCCATTGAATATTTTTCGGTAGGCGGTTCTCCCGTTCGATCCGGCCAAAGACGGGATCTACACCACGGCACACTTTGCACAATCACAGTACAAAAAAAATAATAATAATCGTATTTACAACTCCCCCAGTCCTGAAGCCGGGGACGTCCCCAAGGAATCCAGGACTGACTTGTAACATGTAAAAGTCTTCGACCTGCATGGAAACATGGAGAATACGGAATCCTGTGGCGGCTCGGGTTGTGTAAAGCTCGTCCCCTTGTGTTTGGGGTTTTGGGTTTCACATAATATCTCATTTCTTCCGCTGCCAGCGGTCGGGATTTTACGACGCGGTCCTCGAGCTGCTATATAAATACGAGACATTCGCGGTATTATTTCACTGTTTTAACTGATTATTATTTTACAGTTTATTACAAACGGCTTTCATCATCTGCAGACCCCGAACGTTATTTACATTTTGTTCCTGAGCCGATCTCTGGGTCCGGAGCCAATCGATGAGCACCTTCTGTAACCCTTCGCAGGCCGGCGCTCATCATCAAATATCCGAACGAGGTTTCCGCATTACAAAGTGAACTTATTCCGAAAGACGCGCAAAGGGCGGTAATTATGTAGAAAGTGCAGCAGCTGACAACCCCCAAAATGACTCTAAATATAGAAATGTTTATCCAACTGTCCTTCCAGAACCTCTGGTTTATAACCAAGATATGGCCTAAGAATAGAACCATTTATCCAACTGTCCTTCCAGAGTCGCGGGTTTCTAGAAGAGATACAACCAAAATATAGATATAGAACCTCTGGTTTATAGACCGGATTCATCATAAATATAGAGCCATTTATCCAACTGTCCTTCCAAGAGCCCAGAGCCTCTGGTTTATGGCACAGATACAACCAACATATAGAGCCATTTATCCAACTGTCCACCCAGAGCCTCCGGTTTATGGCACTGACACAGCCAAAATTTGGAGGCATTTATCCAACTGTCCATCCAGAGCCTCCGGTTTATGGCACTGACACAGCCAAAATTTGGAGGCATTTATCCAACTGTCTGTTCAGAGCCTCTGGTTTATAGTGAAGATGACCTAAAAATAGTGTCAGGCGGCGTACACACGGCCGAGGTTCTCGCCAGAAACCAGCGAGAACCTGGCTGGGAGCTGCATTCCAGCGAGAACCTCGGCCGTGTGTACGCTCGCTGCTCGCCCCGCCCGTCAGGAAACCCATCGAGCAAATAGAGAACAGGTTCTCTATTTGCTCGACGGCCCGTCGGGATGAATGGCTGGTTGCCATTTCCGACGGGCGGGTCGCAGATTCTGACGGCCGGCAGAGAACCTCGACGGGCGGAACGATGTGTTCCGCCCGTCGAGGTTCCCTGTCGTGTGTACGGGGCTTAACTGTCCTTCCAGAGCCTCTGGATTTTAGTTCAGATATATCCTCCTAAACATGAGGCCATTATCCAACTGGCCACCTTGAGCCTCTGGTTTTTAGTCCAGACACAGATGCCGGTTTTTGGACCAGATCACATGTAGCCAGAAGTGCCTTTTTTTCCTATTGGACTACATTATATGGAACACAAAAATACCTTCATCTTAGGCCCCGTACACACGACCGGTTTTCTCGGCAGAATCCAGCGAGAACCTCGATGGGAGACGTATTCTGCCGAGAAAACCGGTCGTGTGTACACTTTTCGACTATAAAACTGTCGAGAAACTCGTTGATCCAAAAAGAGAGCATGTCTTCTTTTTCCTTCGACAGGAATGGAAACAATTGGCTCGACGAGTTCCTCGTTCGGAACCAGAAACTCGACGAGAAAAACGACAGTTTCGCTTGTCGAGTTTCTCGGACGTGTGTACGCGGCCTGACTGGGAAGTCTGTGGAAGAATCTAGAAATCTATAAAGATCCATGGAAGAAGTTGAGACCTTCTTGCTCTTTCCATGGAGTTGGTTAATTTCTCGCTATGCCCGCATCGTCACAGTCATGTTTCAGTAACAAGTCTTGTCTGCCCAGCTTGAGCCGTTATCACTGACTGTTTGTTTAGAGCAGACTGTCTCCCTCACTCCGGGGAAACTCTCCTCTGCCAAGACAGGCGGCATGTGCCAAGCATATGCCACGTAAGTGAGACTTTGCCGGACACGGGCCCTTCTGATGATGTGGATTTTGCTCCCCTTGGGTCCCAGGCGAGCGTTTTCTCAGAGTTCTCTGTGTTGATGATTTATGATGGTTGGAATATTTCTACATGGCTGAGGATTATTCTAGAGCACTGCCGGTACTTTCTGGAAGAGAAGATGGAGCCGTGGGGTGATGAGAAGGTTGGAGCCTTTCATGCCGGAAATGTGACCACTGGTTCTCTCAGGGAAGTTCGGCTGAGCGCACTCCATATCTCCTGTGCTGATCGGCACACATTCCATCTAATGATATAATACATCTCACCTATCACTCTATTTCCCGTATATCTCCAAGTAACCCGACATCACCTCAGCTCACGTTCTCATCTCCATCACATGACTGCCCAGTGACCAGTGTACTTGGCCCTTTTTATTCGTAAATCACAAAAGCATTGACAAACAGGAAGTGATGTCTCCAGCAGCCATTCGCTTCCTCTATGGGAAGTGACCTCACAGGAAGTAACCTCCGCACAGGAAATGACATCACAGGAAATCCTTCCAACAGGATGAGTTAATACAAGCAACCAATGAATAATGGCTAAAGGAGTCCTATGGGCGTGTCTGTTATGTACCTGGTTACCAGAGTCTGATGAAGGGTAGCCTCTCTTACGGCTCTGGTTCACGAGCCACTGAAGTGGGAACAGCGGACTCGGAGCACAGAGGGGTAGGAGTGCCGAGGTGCTGATGAGTAGACGCAGATGGACGAATACCTCTGATGAGAAGATGCTGAGACGCTGAAGCGGAAGATGGGTCAGCGACCCGCACGGAAGCTGCGACTACAGCGGCACAAGCTGGTAAGGTAGTTTGGTGTACTGCAACAGCAGGGTCAGACAACCTGGGTCATAACAAGTAAGCAGGAAACATGCAGGCAGATGGCTGAAGAGTAGTCAGTTTAACAGGCAGGTGGATCTGGCAACAGAAAGGTCAAGCAGGCGGATGGTCAAACAGAAGCCGGTCAGGGTTGGAGAGACAAGCCAGGTTCAGAGTTCAATCAGGATTTCAGACAGGTGCTCAAACAAACAGGTCTCAGGTATGGATCCAGTCACAACTGCAGATCAGGCAGCAATGGGTTTTTAAAGTGTCTTTTTGGCGCCACACTGGTTAACGTGTGCACGCCCCCCCGCCCGCCGTGCACGCGGCGGTGATCTGCAGACATGGAGGAGGAAGACTGCATGGAGGAGGTGAGTCCCTGAAAGTGTCTGAGCAGAGACGGGGTGTATGTATGTTTTTAAACAAAAGAATCCACATGGCTTTCAAACATAGACTCCGCCTCTGACCATAACCACTCAAAGACTCCCGTAAGGAATCCTTATTCTGCCTTGTTCCAGAGAACAACACATACCCGGATTATACTACCGTTCCTGGGGATGGGAGGTTATCTGCAGGTGTACGCTAGGAATCCCGACCTGGGCTGATCAGACGCAGCAGAGACAAGAGCCTATCCCCCCCCATAACCGATAATGTCCTTGCAGAGCGAACATATTCTCCCAGACGATCGTTCTGTGCATCACACAGGGACCCTTCGCCGGTGGACATATCCCCACTCTGCAAACACCTCTCTCCAATCCCAGGAAGTTTTCCACCACCAGATGGGACTCGGCCAGCGTCAGTCCCCCCTATTCAGCTCTTTAGAGTGGGAGAACTAACACTGGGAGACGCTATGACAATACATATTACATACATCTTCATGAAATGTCCACAACAGTTCCAATCACTTTCTTGTGAGCCCACCAATGGTTGGTGGGGAAGGCTCTGGGCCTTGGAAATGTTGTAAACCGATGATGGATTATTACAACAAAGTCAAGGTGAACATTGTGGAGCCCCTTGAATTCTGCGACCATTTGGTGGATCTCAATGTATTTACATTCCTTTCTAAACAAAGACCTCTGAAGAATGGATGCCGATCACTCGTCATGTCCTACAACCAGACTTGTGACCTCGTTACTATAACATGAATGATCTCATTATTTCACCTGTCCACCCTGTAACCTTATCCGTGTCTTCCCCCCCCCCCCTGTGAAATCCCACCCCCATCAGGCTATTGTGATAGGATAGTCACTATTCTAAGAGAAGACGGTGGTGACAAGACAAAGCTCATTACCCTGACAAGTCTGCAAGAATACAGTGTCTTGAAAAAGTATTCACACCCCTCTATATACAGTGCCTAGAAAAAGTATTCATACCCCCTGAAATTCCCCACATTTTCTCTTGTTACAGCCAAAAACGTAAATGTATTCTATTGGGATTTTATGTGAGAGACACAAAGTGTCACATAATTGTGAAGTGGAAGGAAAATGATAAATGATACAAATAAATAAGTGAAAAGTGTGGTGGGAGGGGCATTTGTATGGCGCCCCCCCCCCCCGGAGACAGTACTTTGTAGAACCCCCTTTCTCTACAAGTCTTTTTGGGGGTGTCTCTACCAGCTTTGCACATCTAGAGAGGGACATTTCTGCCCATTCTTCTGTGTAAAATATCTCAGTCTCTGTCTGATTGGATGGAGTGCGTCTGTGATCAGCAATTTACAAGTCTTGCCACCGATTTTCAATGGGATTTAGGTCTGGACTGTGACTGGGCCATTCTAACACATGAATAGGCTTTGATCTAAACCATTCCATTGTAGCTCTGGGGTCGTTGTCCTGCTGGAAAGTGAACCCCCCCGGTCTCAAGTCTTTTGCCGACTCCAACAGGTTTTCTTCTAAGATTGCCCTGTATTTGTCTCCATCCATCTTCCCATCAACTCTGACCAACTTCCCTGTCCCTGCTGAAGAAAAGCATCCCCACCACATGAAGCTGCCACCACCATGTTTCACGGTGGGGATGGTGTGTTCAGGGTGATGTGCAGTGTTAGTTTTCTCCCACAATTTTGGTGTCATGTGACCAGAGCACCTTCTTCCACATGTTTGCTGTGTCCCCTCCCCCACATGGCTTCTCACAAACTACAAACAGAACTTCCCATGACTTACTTTCCCCAATGTCTTTCTTCTTGTCACTCTTCCATAAAGGGCAGATTTGTGGAGAGCACGACTAAAAGTTGTCCCATCAACTCTGACTAGCTTAGTGCGAGTGGATCGATGCATATTGTGCGCCGTTGATTCAGAGCCACGTGGGGTGGGGTGGTAGTGCGAGTGAGGGGGGCTGGGTCTGTTTGTCACCTTCCCTAAAATATTGACCACCAGCCACCACTGAATAAGACAGTACAGCCGGACCTCCTTTTCAGCAGGTCCCTGGGCCCCCCCTTTTGAACTGATGAGGCCGGGGCCCCCTTTTGAACTGATGGGGCCCCCCCTTTTGAACTGATGGGGCCCCTCTTTTGAACTGATGGGGCCTGGGCGCCCCCTTTTGAACTGATGGGGCCTGGGCCCCCCTTTTGAACTGATGGGGCCCGGGCCCCCCTTTTGAACTAATGGGGCCCCTCTTTTGAACTGATGGGGCCCCCCCTTTTGAACTGATGGGGCCCGGGCCCCCCCTTTTGAACTGATGGGGCCCGGACGCCCCCTTTTGAACTGATGGGGCCTGGGCGCCCCTTTTTGAACTGATGGGGCCCGGGCCCCCCTTTTGAACTGATGGGGCCCGAGCCCCCCTTTTGAACTGATGGGTCCCCTCTTTTGAACTGATGGGGCCCCCCCTTTTGAACTGATGGGGCCCGGGCCCCCTTTTTGAACTGATGGGGCCCCCCTTTTGAACTGATGGGGCCCGAGCCCCCCTTTTGAACTGATGGGTCCCCTCTTTTGAACTGATGGGGCCCCCCCTTTTGAACTGATGGGGCCCGGACGCCCCCTTTTGAACTGATGGGGCCTGGGCGCCCCCTTTTGAACTGATGGGGCCCGAGCCCCCCTTTTGAACTGATGGGTCCCCTCTTTTGAACTGATGGGGCCCCCCCTTTTGAACTGATGGGGCCCGGGCCCAGTACAGAAGGGCTGGCTGTACTGCCTTATCAGTGGCCAGGCCTCTCGTGTCCAGCGCGATCGTTGTGGATGGAATGTGCGTGACTCGACATTCTGAAACTGAACTCAGATTATAATGAAATTTACGTTTTTCTCTTTCCTCCCTCTGCAGATTTCTTATACTCATTACTGTAATGACCTTATTAAACTTTCATAAAAACAAAAAACAATAGCAAACTTATTTTACTGTTGCTTTTTGTTTGGAACTTCCAGAAAATATAAAAATATCAAACCTGCTCGTATCACCCCCCCCCTCCAAACCCCCCCCCCCCCCACAATTATCCAATCAAATCTGGAAAAACAATTTGTGCGGCTTTCAATAAAATACTTTTCTTTTTCTCTTTATTGTTACTCCTAATTAAAGCGGAACTAAACCCATCAATTTGCCAGTTAGTTACATTCCCGGCATGTGCACCGGCTTTGTTTGCAAACAACCCCAAGTGTCTGGAAACCCTCATTTTCCGGAAATGTAAACAGATTTTATTTTTCCGTCTTTGTAAATTTCCGTTTTGTTGTAGCCGGTCGTGTATATTGTGCAGATGTGCCGCTAAACAGGCCGCCGTTCTCCAGACATGATATTTAACCACTTAAAGGGCTTGTAAAGCCTCAAACACATCCCCACTGTAACGGCTACCCAAGTAGGGAGAGGGCACCAGCCGTTTGGGACGTCCTTTCCCCTGGCAAGTTGCTATGCAAGTAAGTCCAGTATAAGCCCATCCACGAGAGCCCAAGGGAGAGTCAGGTCCAGTTGTAAGAAGCAGAAGAAATATCCCATCGCATGCCCTCCTAAGAACGAGACAGGCTACGTTTGAAGGGTCAAGTAACTCAACTTTAATGGTACATTTCTTAGTTTATATCTTAGTTACAAACTGGTGAGTGCTCAAGGAACAATGAAAGTCTCTGCCCCCTCCCTCCACAGGGGGGCCCCAAGTTAGACACACTGGCACCAGGCCAAAAGAAACCACATTTCTTTCTCAATAGACTTCAATCACAGATAATCCCATCAATAGATAAGCATTTCGGCACCGCAAAGCCTGACAAGTTCTTCTGAACATAAGTGACATGCTAATTCAATACACCTGACAGGAGACTGGTAATTTGTAATACAATACACAAAAGAGAGAAGAGACATTTAGAATTCAGCAGTGAAAGAGTCACTCTACAATTAACCTTCTAAATTCAGAACTAACAATCCCAAAACAGCCCTCCAGATATCTCAGGATATAATGTGGATAATCCATATCTCAGGTAGTCCCAGATATCATTCATCCTATTGTAACACGACCTTCGGTTCCTTGTATGTCCCACTGCATGATTATTATACATTATACATAGTTCCGTTACACCCACCCCCAGGGGAGCCCAGAATCAAGGGGGGTAAAGGGCCGTGTTTTATTTTCTATATTGATAATGTCGTGCATTGGGGGTTCACTTACTTTTTCCTTCCATTTCCCTTCTAAATGCCGCTCATCAAGAGATGATGTACAATAGATTTCTATAAAACAAGAATATTATACCAAACAATAAGTGTATGTAAAAAGAAGAGACATATGCTTAGACCAACCGCCCATACTTACAGGTCAGGTGATGGCAAGGGCGCGGCAGGGGGCATGTAGGTGGCCGGGGACACGGGAGAGGAGGCAGCACAGCATGCGGCATAGCAAGGGAGCGAGAAACATTGTGTGAACTGAATATGTATCTTCACCCCCTGTGCCACCATTGACTCTATGGTGAAGATACATATTCAGTTCACACAATGTTTCTCGCTATCCCGCATGCTGTGCCGCCTCCTCCGCTCCCTTGCTATGCCGCATGCTGTGCCGCCTCCTCCGCTCCCTTGCTATGCCGCATGCTGTGCCGCCTCCTCCGCTCCCTTGCTATGCCGCATGCTGTGCCGCCTCCTCCGCTCCCTTGCTATGCCGCATGCTGTGCCGCCTCCTCTGCTCCCTTGCTATGCCGCATGCTGTGCCGCCTCCTCTGCTCCCTTGCTATGCCGCATGCTGTGCCGCCTCCTCTGCTCCCTTGCTATGCCACATGCTGTGCCGCCTCCTCTGCTCCCTTGCTATGCCGCATGCTGTGCCGCCTCCTCCGCTCCCTTGCTATGCCGCATGCTGTGCCGCCTCCTCCGCTCCCTTGCTATGCCGCATGCTGTGCCGCCTCCTCCGCTCCCTTGCTATGCCGCATGCTGTGCCGCCTCCTCCGCTCCCTTGCTATGCCGCATGCTGTGCCGCCTCCTCTGCTCCCTTGCTATGCCGCATGCTGTGCCGCCTCCTCTGCTCCCTTGCTATGCCGCATGCTGTGCCGCCTCCTCTGCTCCCTTGCTATGCCGCATGCTGTGCCGCCTGCTCTGCTCCCTTGCTATGCCGCATGCTGTGCCGCTTCCTCTGCTCTCTTGCTATGCCGCATGCTGTGCCGCCTCTTCTGCTCCCTTGCTATACCGCATGCTATGCTGCCTCCTCTGCTCCCTTGCTATGCCGCATGCTGTGCCGCCTCCTCTGCTCCCTTGCTATGCCGCATGCTGTGCCGCCTCCTCCGCTCCCTTGCTATGCCGCATGCTGTGCCGCCTCCTCTGCTCCCTTGCTATGCCGCATGCTGTGCCGCCTCCTCCGCTCCCTTGCTATGCCGCATGCTGTGCCGCCTCCTCTGCTCCCTTGCTATGCCGCATGCTGTGCCGCCTCCTCTGCTCCCTTGCTATGCCGCATGCTGTGCCGCCTTCTCTGCTCCCTTTCTATGCCGCATGCAGGGCCGCTGATAGGGGGGGACCACCAGTCCTCCTGTAGGGGGCCCAGCCACACTGGGGGGCCCCAACAGCAGGGGGAATTGGTGTGGTCAGGCGGAGGGGCAAGTACAGAAGGATGCCCTGTGTGGCACTCTGCAGCCTGCCAGGTAGGCTGTACGGGGCCCCGTGATTTCTAACAGCAGCCCTGGCCGCATGCTGTGCCGCCTCCTCTGCTCCCTTGCTATGCCGCATGCTGTGCTGCCTCCTCTGCTCCCTTGCTATGCCGCATGCTGTGCCGCCTTCTCTGCTCCCTTGCTATGCCGCATGCTGTGCCGCCTCCTCTGCTCCCTTGCTATGCCGCATGCTGTGCCGCCTCCTCTGTCCCTTGCTATGCCGCATGCTGTGCCGCCTCCTCTGCTCCCTTGCTATGCCGCATGCTGTGCCGCCTCCTCTGCTCCCTTGCTATGCCGCGTGCTGTGCCGCCTCCTCTGCTCCCTTGCTATGCCGCATGCTGTGCCGCCTCCTCTGCTTCCTTGCTATGCCGCATGTTGTGCCGCCTCCTCTGCTCCCTTGCTATGCCGCATGCTGTGCCGCCTCCTCTGTCCCTTGCTATGCCGCATGCTGTGCCGCCTCCTCTGCTCCCTTGCTATGCCGCATGCTGTGCCGCCTCCTCTGCTCCCTTGCTATGCCGCATGCTGTGCCGCCTCCTCTGCTCCCTTGCTATGCCGCATGCTGTGCTGCCTCCTCTGCTTCCTTGCTATGCCGCATGCTGTGCCGCCTCCTCTGCTCCCTTGCTATGCCGCATGCTGTGCCGCCTCCTCTGCTCCCTTGCTATGCCGCATGCTGTGCCGCCTCCTCTGCTCCCTTGCTATGCCGCATGCTGTGCCGCCTCCTCTGCTCCCTTGCTATGCCGCATGCTGTGCCGCCTCCTCTGCTCCCTTGCTATGCCGCATGCTGTGCCGCCTCCTCTGCTCCCTTGCTATGCCGCATGCTGTGCCGCCTCCTCTGCTCCCTTGCTATGCCGCATGCTGTGCCGCCTCCTCTGCTCCCTTGCTATGCCGCATGCTGTGCCGCCTCCTCCGCTCCCTTGCTATGCCGCATGCTGTGCCGCCTCCTCCGCTCCCTTGCTATGCCGCATGCTGTGCCGCCTCCTCTGCTCCCTTGCTATGCTGCATGCTGTGCCGCTTCCTCTGCTCTCTTGCTATGCCGCGTGCTGTGCCGCCTCCTCTGCTCCCTTGCTATCCCGCATGCTGTGCCGCCTCCTCCGCTCCCTTGCTATGCCGCATGCTGTGCTGCCTCCTCTGCTCCCTTGCTATGCTGCATGCTGTGCCGCTTCCTCTGCTCTCTTGCTATGCCGCATGCTGTGCCGCCTCCTCCGCTCCCTTGCTATGCCGCATGCTGTGCCGCCTCCTCTGCTCCCTTGCTATCCCGCATGCTGTGCCGCCTCCTCCGCTCCCTTGCCATCACCTGACCTGTAAGTATGGGCGGTTGGTCTAAGCATATGTCTCTCCTTCTTTTTACATTAGCCCGAGTGATTGTTTATATAATATTCTTGTTTTATAGAAATCTATTGTGCATCATGAGAGACAAGACACGTCCAGCCGGCGAGGAAATCGGGGACATGGCGGGCTTCGGTTCCAGGTAAGTGGCACATATCGGGCTGCGATGCGATACTAGCACATTATGATTTACCTTTGCAGGGAAACAAAGAGGAAGTGATAATTACCATCTTTTTTCTTTTACTTCTCGATTGAATAAAACTGAAAGACGGTGATCGGCATCCACACGGCAACAATCAAAAACAACATCATATGAAGGAAAGAAAAGTTCCATCTGGTCGGCGTTATGTATAATCTGAGGAGCGGCGCTCCATGTAAGAGAACACGGCCCCCCGATACAAATTCAGGTTTTATTGCAGCCTTTGTAGCTGTGCCAGCACGGACAAGAAACAATCACAAGGAACACGGCGTCCTGGAGGGGCTTTCACCAAAATAAAAAGCATTAAACACTCAAAAACGCCGTAATCAAATTTGAGGCGGCCAACGGCGTGGAGCGGTTTGGGATTTTACGGCAAAAGTCAAACTACCTTGACTTTGTAGAAGATAAAAGATTGGAAGGTTCTCGTTCCGCCGGGGCCACCTGATATCAGACCATCGGAAAATTAGAATTTCACAATCTATGGAGGATGAGGGGAGACGGGAGTTCGGACTGAAATAACAAAGCTGGGAGTTTGTAGATCTCTCTGGATGAAGATCACAAATCTGTAACCCGTTCCAATTCATATATAAGGGACGCGATCCGCCATGGCGAGCATCTGAACCCCCCCCCCCCCGCCTGAGGTCAGACACAGCAAGCTCTTCTGTGTGCCACTCTGGAACTAGTTTCCCTTTGTTACCAGGGCCTAAAATAGACCTGTGGAGGGTCATAGAATAGTGCCCCATCATAGGTAATGGATGGAGGAATAGTACCCCATCATAGGTAATGGTTGGAGGAATAGTACCCCATCATAGGTAATGGTTGGAGGAATAGTACCCCATCATAGGTAATGGTTGGAGGAATAGTGCACCATTATAGGTAACAGTTGGAGGAATAGTGCCCCATCATTGGTAGTGGTTGGAGGAATAGTGCCCCATTATAGGTAACAGTTGGAGGAATAGTGCCTTATCATAGGTAATGGTTGGAGGAATAGTGTCCCATCATAGGTAATGGTTGGAGGAATAGTGTCCCATCATAGGTAATGGTTGGAGGAATAGTGCCCCATCATAGGTAATGGTTGGAGGAATAGTGCCCCATCATAGGTAATGGTTGGAGGAATAGTGTCCCATCATAGGTAATGGTTGGAGGAATAGTGTCCCATCATAGGTAATGGTTGGAGGAATAGTGTCCCATCATAGGTAATGGTTGGAGGATTAGTGCCCCATCATAGGTAATGGTCAGAGGAATAGTGCCCCATCATAGGTAATGGTCAGAGGAATAGTGCCCCATCATAGGTAATGGTCGGAGGAATAGTGCCCCATCATAGGTAATGGTTGGAGGAATAGTGCCCCATCATAGGTAATGGTTGGAGGAATAGTGTCCCATCATAGGTAATGGTCAGAGGAATAGTGTCCCATGATAGGTAATGGTCAGAGGAATAGTGCCCCATCATAGGTAATGGTTGGAGGAATAGTGCCCCATCATAGGTAATGGTTGGAGGAATAGTGTCCCATCATAGGTAATGGTTGGAGGAATAGTGTCCCATCATAGGTAATGGTTGGAGGAATAGTGCCCCATCATAGGTAATGGTCAGAGGAATAGTGTCCCATGATAGGTAATGGTCAGAGGAATAGTGCCCCATCATAGGTAATGGTCAGAGGAATAGTGCCCCATCATAGGTAATGGTTGGAGGAATAGTGCCCCATCATAGGTAATGGTTGGAGGAATAGTGCCCCATCATAGGTAATGGTTGGAGGAATAGTGCCCCATCATAGGTAATGGTCAGAGGAATAGTGTCCCATGATAGGTAATGGTCAGAGGAATAGTGCCCCATCATAGGTAATGGTCAGAGGAATAGTGTCCCATGATAGGTAATGGTTGGAGGAATAGTGCCCCATCATAGGTAATGGTCAGAGGAATAGTGTCCCATGATAGGTAATGGTCAGAGGAATAGTGTCCAATCATAGGTAATGGTCAGAGGAATAGTGTCCCAATCATAGGTAATGGTCAGAGGAATAGTGCCCCATCATAGGTAATGGTCAGAGGAATAGTGTCCCATCATAGGTAATGGTTGGAGGAATAGTGTCCCATCATAGGTAATGGTCAGAGGAATAGTGTCCCATGATAGGTAATGGTCAGAGGAATAGTGCACCATTATAGGTAACAGTTGGAGGAATAGTGCCCCATCATAGGTAATGGTCAGAGGAATAGTGTCCCATGATAGGTAATGGTTGGAGGAATAGTGCCCCATCATAGGTAATGGTCAGAGGAATAGTGTCCAATCATAGGTAATGGTCAGAGGAATAGTGCCCCATCATAGGTAATGGTCAGAGGAATAGTGTCCCATCATAGGTAATGGTTGGAGGAATAGTGTCCCATCATAGGTAATGGTTGGAGGAATAGTGCCCCATCATAGGTAATGGTTGGAGGAATAGTGTCCCATCATAGGTAATGGTCAGAGGAATAGTGTCCCATGATAGGTAATGGTCAGAGGAATAGTGCCCCATCATAGGTAATGGTTGGAGGAATAGTGCCCCATCATAGGTAATGGTTGGAGGAATAGTGTCCCATCATAGGTAATGGTCAGAGGAATAGTGTCCCATGATAGGTAATGGTCAGAGGAATAGTGCCCCATCATAGGTAATGGTTGGAGGAATAGTGCCCCATCATAGGTAATGGTTGGAGGAATAGTGCCCCATCATAGGTAATGGTTGGAGGAATAGTGCCCCATCATAGGTAATGGTTGGAGGAATAGTGTCCCATCATAGGTAATGGTTGGAGGAATAGTGTCCCATCATAGGTAATGGTCAGAGGAATAGTGCCCCATCATAGGTAATGGTTGGAGGAATAGTGCCCCATCATAGGTAATGGTTGGAGGAATAGTGCCCCATCATAGGTAATGGTTGGAGGAATAGTGCCCCATCATAGGTAATGGTTGGAGGAATAGTGTCCCATCATAGGTAATGGTTGGAGGAATAGTGTCCCATCATAGGTAATGGTCAGAGGAATAGTGCCCCATCATAGGTAATGGTCAGAGGAATAGTGCCCCATCATAGGTAATGGTCAGAGGAATAGTGCCCCATCATAGGTAATGGTCAGAGGAATAGTGCCCTGTAACGGAGTGACCCGTGACAGACTGAGATTCTCCTATGTCTAGGGTCACCTTATGTCCACTAGGGCCATAGGGTGACAAAGAAATGATATCATGTATTACAGAAGATGGGACATTATTAATACTTCATATTGCAGGACTGGTATATTACAAGGGGTCCATACTGACACCTGTTACACAGGAGAGGGACATTACAAGCTTATTCAATGCTTAGCTCCGCCTATTGAAATGTTAAGTGACCCGGCTTGTGACATTTCATTCTTTTGAAAGGTGTTAATTGCATCTACTCCTAGGGGAGGCCACTGGTTACAGGAAGATTTGGAATTTCTGGCCATTCAGGAATGGGATTTGGAAATCGCCTACAGACAGCTGCTAGACTCGGCTCAGCAGCAGGGCGGGGCTCCCGTTGCCTGGGACTATGAGGAAAGGTCAGATGACAACTGTGAACTCCTGGCTGATGAATCGGCAGTGGAAAATATGGAGATTGCCATCCCTAAAGCCGAAGCGGATGGTGTGGAGTTCCAGGGAGCCGGGCGGTTGGCCCCTCTCTCCAGCAACAAGCTGAGGTGGTAAAGCTTTTACCCCCAGGTGAATCACTGGCAACAGAGCAGAGTGCCCCAGGCCTCTGCTCCCAACTAGCAGAAGAGGGGGACCCTGTGGTAGTGGATGAGACTGTGGTCTCCACTCACAGCAACCCAGCGGAAAAGCTGGCAACAGAACAGAGGGTCATAGGCCTCTGCTCCTCGCTAACAGAAGAGGGGGTCCCTGTGGTAGTGGATGGGACTGTGGTCTCCACTCACAGCAACCCAGCGGAAGAGCTGGCAACAGAACAGAGTTTCATGGGCCTCTGCTCTCCACTAACGAAAAAGGGGGACTCTGTGGTAGTGGATGGGACTGTGGTCTCCACTCACAGCAACCCAGCGGAAGAGCTGGCAACAGAACAGAGGGTCATAGGCCTCTGCTCCTCGCTAACAGAAGAGGGGGTCCCTGTGGTATTGGATGGGACTGTGGTCTCCACTCACAGCAACCCAGCGGAAGAGCTGGCAACAGAACAGAGTTTCATGGACCTCTGCTCTCCACTAACGAAAAAGGGGGTCCCTGTGGTAGTGGATGGGACTGTGGTCTCCACTCACAGCAACCCAGCGGAAGAGCTGGCAACAGAGCAGAGTGCCCCAGGCCTCTGCTCCTCACTAACAGAAGAGGGGGTTCCTGGGGTAGTGGATGGGACTTCAGTCTCCACTGGCACAACCCCAGAAAATGGTACAGGACTGGGACAGGAGGATGTCGACTTTGCTTTGCAAGCACCGGGGGGTTTTCACCTAGCACCAGTGGATGGGACTTCAGTCTCCACTGGTATACCCCAGGAAGGGGGGGCAGTTGGCCCAGACCCCCAACAGCATGATGGACTGAGCCCAGCTACCCTGCCTTCCCTCCAGCGGCTGAAAGGACTCCAGGGAGAAGGGCCAGTCCAGGCCTCTCCCCAGCGGCAGGCGTGTTTCCTGAGAGAGGCAGAGGTTGGCGGGGTGAGTAATGCTCAGTTTGGAGCAATTTATTTGGGGTACGGTATGGATACCAGCATTGGAGGACTGGAACTACTGACGGACTTTGGAGTCAACCCGTTTGGGGTTCTGTGTCCGTCTCCCACCGAAAGGGGAGAGATGTAACGGAATGGCCCGTGACAGACTGAGATATTCCTATGTCTAGGGTCACCTTATGTCCACTAGGGCCATAGGGTGACAAAGAATCATAATTCATATATTACATGAGATGGGACATTAATAATAATTCATATTGCAGGACTGGCATATTACAAGGGGTCCATACTGACACCTGTTACACAGGAGAGGGACATTACAAGGGGTCCATACTGACACCTGTTACACAGGAGAGGGACATTACAAGCTTAATCAATGCTTAGCTCCGGCTATTGAAATGTTAAGTGACCCGGCTTGTGAAAGACATTTCATTCTGTTGAAAGGTGCTAATTGCATCTACTCCTAGACCGTACGTTGTCTATGGTACAAATGTGTCAAGCCCTTTAGAGACAGTACGTCTGTCTAGATAATGTGATTGAGGTTTCCTTTCTGTGTGTGAAGATTATCTGTGATTGTATATTATTCAAAAGGGAAAATCATTGTGTGACAGTATTTTGTTTTGATGTCATTATCTACAGGAATGTCATTCTCTCTGAGTTAAGTCCATTGATGAGGCGGTGCCCACATGTCTAGCTACTGATTAGATAATTAGCCTCAGTGTGTGAAATGGGGGGTGGGCACTGCATTGTCCTGTGATTACCTGTACTGTATAAAAAAGTTGAAAAGAAACCATTAACGTGTTCATATCTTTGGAAGCAAGTACAGAGCTGAGTCTCATCTTGATTATGGTAAAGGATATGGATCGTGTATGCAGGATTGTGGAGTGTGTCAGATAAGCTTGTCGTGGTTGGATGGAAGGTCGTAAACGGTGGTGACCGTTACATGCCCCATCATAGGTAATGATTGGAGGAATAGTGCCCCATCATAGGTACTGATTGGAGGAATAGTGCCCCATCATTTGTATAATGAGGATGAGCTGTTCCCCATTATTAATACTATAAGGAGTAATAGTGCCCCATCATTGGTGTTAGTGACAGGAATTACAGTATGCTCCACTTAAGGTCTGCAACATTCAGCCCAACTCCGTAGGTTCTGAGCTGCGTTGTTGAGCCCCTTTTAGGTTTGGGATCCGTCACAAATCATGGGCCGGTTGCTGTGACTTGCACTTGTCCTCCTTCTGACCTTCATGCCGGATTCCTGAAGACTTGTTTATGGACATGAGCCGTCCTCCTGACCCGAATATAAAGGGTTAATGAGTATTTATTGAAGTTCCTGTTTTATGGGGGGTTGTCAGTGGATGGATTTCATGAGTTCCACAAACTTCGGTCTTTCAGAGAGTGGAGTTCTTAGAAAGGGCCCCAAGTCCTCGGTCTTCCTATGAAGCACCACCTGGCCCCTTTCTGGAGAGCCGGCAAAACGTCGGAGGTCATTTACACTTTATAAATATTGGTGAAATGTAAAGACACAATTGTATATTTAACCTTGTCTGCCGAGCAGCAGTAAAACATTTATTTATACACCCGGCAGAGCGAGGTAAAGAGATGTATACACAGATGACGAGTGACGGGATTCGTCCTCCTCCACAAAGAGAAGCCACCAGTGGCGGTTGGTGCTCAAAATGTTTGGGGGCAAACAAACTGAAAACAAAAATATAAATTGCAGCCATCAAACAAAACTACTGTAACCATCAATTGCCGCCAGTGTGCCCCATCAATTGCTGCCAGTGTGCCCCATCATTTGCCACCAGTGTGCCCCATCAATTGCTGCCAGTGTGCTCCATTAATTGCCGCCAGTGTGCCCCATCATTTGCCACCAGTTTGCTCCATCAATTGGCGCCAGTGTGTCCCATCAATTGCTGCCAGTGTGCTCCATCAATTGGCGCCAGTGTGCCCCATCATTTGCCACCAGTGTGCCCCATCAATTGCCGCCAGTTTGCTCCATCAATTGGCGCCAGTGTGCCCCATCATTTGCCACCAGTGTGCCCCATCATTTGCTGCCAGTTTGCTCCATCAATTGGCGCCAGTGTGTCCCATCAATTGCTGCCAGTGTGCTCCATCAATTGGCGCCAGTGTGCCCCATCATTTGCCACCAGTGTGCCCCATCAATTGCCGCCAGTTTGCTCCATCAATTGGCGCCAGTGTGCCCCATCATTTGCCACCAGTGTGCCCCATCATTTGCTGCCAGTTTGCTCCATCAATTGGCGCCAGTGTGCCCCATCATTTGCCACCAGTGTGCCCCATCAATTGCCGCCAGTTTGCTCCATCAATTGCCGCCAGTGTGCCCCATCAATTGCCGCCAGTGTGCCCCATCAATTGCTGCCAGTGTGCCCCATCATTTGCCACCAGTGTGCCCCATCAATTGCTGCCAGTGTGCTCCATCAATTGCCGCCAGTGTGCCCCATCATTTGCCACCAGTGTGCTCCATCAATTGCCGCCAGTGTGCCCCATCATTTGCCACCAGTTTGCTCCATCAATTGGCGCCAGTGTGTCCCATCAATTGCTGCCAGTGTGCTCCATCAATTGGCACCAGTGTGCCCCATCATTTGCCACCAGTGTGCCCCATCAATTGCCGCCAGTTTGCTCCATCAATTGGCGCCAGTGTGCCCCATCATTTGCCACCAGTGTGCCCCATCATTTGCTGCCAGTTTGCTCCATCAATTGGCGCCAGTGTGCCCCATCATTTGCCACCAGTGTGCCCCATCAATTGCCGCCAGTTTGCTCCATCAATTGGCGCCAGTGTGCCCCATCATTTGCCACCAGTGTGCCCCATCAATTGCCGCCAGTGTGCCCCATCAATTGCCGCCAGTGTGTCCCATCAATTGCCGCCAGTGTGCCCCATCAATTGCCGCCAGTGTGCCCCATCAATTGCCGCCAGTGTGTCCCATCATTTGCCACCAGTGTGCCCCATCAATTGCCGCCAGTGTGCCCCATCAATTGCCGCCAGTGTGCCCCATCAATTGCTGCCAGTTTGCTCCATCAATTGGCACCAGTGTGCCCCATCATTTGCCACCAGTGTGCCCCATCAATTGCCGCCAGTGTGCCCCATCAATTGCCGCCAGTGTGCCCCATCAATTGCTGCCAGTTTGCTCCATCAATTGGCACCAGTGTGCCCCATCAATTGCCGCCAGTGTGCCCCATCAATTGCCGCCAGTGTGCCCCATCATTTGCCACCAGTGTGCCCCATCATTTGCCACCAGTGTGCCCCATCAATTGCTGCCATTTTGCCCTATCAAAGCTGACGGCTCTAATCAGGCACTTTCAAAAACCCCCCCGCCGCTGTAATTCAGATGCCCGGCGCTTGACAAGGGGCTGCACACCTTTATAGTTGCAATGCATGAATCTATCTATTGGTGAGTGACGGGTGAAGGAAGGAGGAGCCTCTGCTCTCCCTGGGTGTAGATCTCCTTCTCCAAACTCACCATTTAACAGTTGCCACAAGACCCACTAAGGCGTTGAGCATCCTGATGAAGTCCAGTGGACAACCGGGACTCCCGCAAATACCCACAATGCCTGAATAGAATACTTGGCCCCCCCACCGCCGCCGTATATCGCAAAGCCGCCGCTGCCGCGTTAATTACTGTGCGGGGAACATTAAGCCCCGTACACACGGCCGAGGTTCTCGGCAGAAACCAGTGAGAACCTCGCTGGGAGCCGCATTCCAGCGAGAACCTCGGCCGTGTGTACGCTCTCTGCTCGCCCCGCCCATCGGGAATCCCGTCGAGCGAATAGAGAGCAGGTTCTCTATTTGCTCGACGGCCCGTCGGGATGAATGGCTGGTTGCCTTTCCCGACAGGCGGGTCGCCGATTCTGACGGCCGGCAGAAAACCTCGACGGGCGGAACGACGTGTTCTCTGCCATGTGTACGGGGCTTCACAGTCAGCTTTCGTTTGAATAGCTGTTTTCCCCGCCGTGCATGGACACTCCCCCTTGCTCGGGATTGGACGGATCTGTCCAATCCCGAGCAAGGAGGAGTGTCTCTATACACGGCGCGGCAGGGAAAACAGCTATTCAAACGAAAGCTGACTGTAATGTTCCCCGCACGGTGATTAACGCGGCAGCGGCGGCATCATTTAGGTGTGGGGGACATGGCTGCATATGTAGGGGGCATGGCTGCATATGTGGGGGGACATATCTGCGTATATGTTTGGGGACATGGCTGCATATGTGGGGGGACATGGCTGCAATATGTTTGGGGACATGGCTGCATATGTAGGGGACATGGCTGCATATGTGGGGGGACATATCTGCGTATATGGGGGACATGGCTGCATATGTGGGGGGACATGGCTGCAATATGTTTGGGGACATGGCTGCATATGTTTGGGGACATGGCTGCATATGTGGGGGGACATGGCTGCATTAGTTTGGGGACATGGCTGCATATGTGGGGGGACATGGCTGCATTAGTTTGGGGACATGGCTGCATATGTGGGGGGACATGGCTGCAATATGTTTGGGGACATGGCTGCATATGTGGGGGGACATGGCTGCATTAGTTTGGGGACATGGCTGCATATGTGGGGGGACATGGCTGCATTAGTTTGGGGACATGGCTGCATATGTGGGGGGACATGGCTGCATTAGTTTGGGGACATGGCTGCATATGTGGGGGGACATGGCTGCATAGTTTGGGGACATGGCTGCATATGTGGGGGGACATGGCTGCATATTGGGGACATGGCTGCAATATGTTTGGGGACATGGCTGCATGTGGGGACATGGCTGCATATGTGGGGGGACATGGCTGCAATATGTTTGGGGACATGGCTGCATATGTGGGGGGACATGGCTGCATTAGTTTGGGGACATGGCTGCATATGTGGGGGGACATGGCTGCAATATGTTTGGGGACATGGCTGCATATGTGGGGGGACATGGCTGCATTAGTTTGGGGACATGGCTGCATATGTGGGGACATGGCTGCATTAGTTTGGGGACATGGCTGCATATGTGGGGACATGGCTGCATTGTTTGGGGACATGGCTGGTGGGGGGACATGGCTGCAATATGTTTGGGGACATGGCTGCATATGTGGGGGGACATGGCTGCATTAGTTTGGGGACATGGCTGCATATGTGGGGGGACATGGCTGCATATGTGGGGACATGGCTGCATATGTGGGGACATGGCTGGGGGACATGGCTGCATATGTTTGGGGACATGGCTGCATTGTTTGGGGACATGGCTGCATATGTGGGGGGACATGGCTGCTGGGGATGGTGGGGGGACATGGCTGTGGGGATGGTGGGGGGACATGGCTGCGGGGAGCGTTGGGGACATGGCTGGTTGGTGGGGAGCGGTGGGGATTGGTGAGGAGCGGTGGGGAACGATGGGGATTGGTGGGGAGCGGTGGGGATTAGTGGGGAGCGGTGGGGATTGGTGGGGATTGGTGGGGAGCGGTGGGGATTGGTGGGGAGTGGTGGGGAACGGTGGGGATTGGGGATTGGTGGGGAGCGGTGGGGATTGGGGTGGGGATTGGTGGGGAGCGGTGGGGATTGGTGGGGAGCGGTGGGGAACGGTAGGGATTGGTGGGGAGCGGTGGGGATTAGTGGGGACTGGTGGGGATTGGTGGGGAGCGTTGGGGAATGGTGGGGATCGGTGGGGATTGGTGAGGAGCGGTGGGGAACGATGGGGATTAGTGGGAAGCGGTGGGGATTAGTGGGGAACGGTGGGGATTGGTGGGGAGCGGTGGGGAATGGCGGTGGGGAATGGTGGGGATCGGTGGGGATTGGTGAGGAGCGGTGGGGAACGATGGGGATTGGTGGGAAGCGGTGGGGATTAGTGGGGAACGGTGGGGATTGGTGGGGAGCGGTGGGGAATGGCGGGGAGCGTTGGGGAATGGTGGGGATCGGTGGGGATTGGTGAGGAGCGGTGGGGAACGATGGGGATTGGTGGGAAGCGGTGGGGATTAGTGGGGAACGGTGGGGATTGGTGGGGAGCGGTGGGGAATGGTGGGGATCGGTGGGGATTGGTGAGGAGCGGTGGGGAACGATGGGGATTGGTGGGAAGCGGTGGGGATTAGTGGGGAACGGTGGGGATTGGTGGGGAGCGGTGGGGAATGGCGGGGAGCGTTGGGGAATGGTGGGGATCGGTGGGGATTGGTGAGGAGCGGTGGGGAACGTGGGGATTGGTGAGGAGCGGTGGGGAACGATGGGGATTGGTGGGGAGCGGTGGGGATTAGTGGGGATCGGTGGGGATTGGTGGGGAGCGGTGGGGATTGGTGGGGAGCGGTGGGGAATGGTGGGGATCGGTGGGGATTGGTGAGGAGCGGTGGGGAACGATGGGGATTAGTGGGGAGCGGTGGGGATTAGTGGGGAGCGGTGGGGATTGGTGGGGAGCGGTGGGGAGCGGGGAGGTGGGGAATGGTGGGGATCGGTGGGGATTGGTGAGGAGCGGTGGGGAACGTGGGGATTGGTGGGAAGCGGTGGGGATTAGTGGGAAGCGGTGGGGATTGGTGGGGAGCGGTGGGGAATGGTGGGGATCGGTGGGGATTGGTGAGGAGCGGTGGGGAACGATGGGGATTGGTGGGAAGCGGTGGGGATTAGTGGGGAACGGTGGGGATTGGTGGGGAGCGGTGGGGAATGGCGGGGAGCGTGGGGAATGGTGGGGATGGTGGGGATGAGGAGCGGTGGGGATTGGTGAGGAGCGGTGGGGAACGATGGGGATTGGTGGGAAGCGGTGGGGATTAGTGGGGAACGGTGGGGATTGGTGGGGAGCGGGGAGGTGGGGAATTGGTGAGGAGCGGTGGGGATGGGAGCGGTTGGGGATGGGAGCGGTGGGGGTGGTGGGGAGCGGTGGGGAAATCGGTGGGGATTGGTGAGGAGCGGTGGGGAACGAAGCGGTGGGGATTAGTGGGGAACGGTGGGGAAGCGGTGGGGAGCGGTGGGGATGGGGATGGTGGGGATTGGTGAAGCGGTGGGGGATGGGGATTGGTGAGGAGCGGTGGGGGTGGGGAAGCGGTGGGGATTAGTGGGGAACGGTGGGGATTGGGGAGCGGTGGGGAATGGCGGGGAGCGTTGGGGAATGGTGGGGATCGGTGGGGATTGGTGAGGAGCGGTGGGGGATGGGGATTGGTGAGGAGCGGTGGGGAACGATGGGGATTGGTGGGAAGCGGTGGGGATTAGTGGGGAACGGTGGGGATTGGTGGGGAGCGGTGGGGAATGGTGGGGATCGGTGGGGATTGGTGAGGAGCGGTGGGGAACGTGGGGATGGTAGCGGTGGGGATGGTGTGGGGAACGGTGGGGATTGGTGGGGAGCGGTGGGGAATGGTGGGGATCGGTGGGGATTGGTGAGGAGCGGTGGGGAACGATGGGGATTGGTGGGAAGCGGTGGGGATTAGTGGGGAACGGTGGGGATTGGTGGGGAGCGGTGGGGAATGGCGGGGAGCGTTGGGGAATGGTGGGGATCGGTGGGGATTGGTGAGGAGCGGTGGGGAACGATGGGGATTGGTGAGGAGCGGTGGGGAACGATGGGGATTGGTGGGAAGCGGTGGGGATTAGTGGGGAACGGTGGGGATTGGTGGGGAGCGGTGGGGAATGGTGGGGATCGGTGGGGATTAGTGGGGAACGGTGGGGAATGGTGGGGAGCGGTGGGGAGCGGTGGGGAATGGCGGGGAACGGTGGGGATTGGTGGGGAGCGGTGGGGAATGGTGGGGATCGGTGGGGACTCCGCCATGGAAGAACTGGGCTGCAGGGATTTGCGGTTCTCAATTGTTGACTGAAGAACAATAAAGCTCTGGGACGGCTCGGTGGATCCAGCTGACTATTAATCTCCGGGACCCGTGAACTGGACGGCCTTGAACTTCACAGCTTAATCAGGCTTGTTGTATTAATGCCACTTAAATCAGGATGTAAGAAGCGGAGAATTCCAGGAATTCTGTGATAGAAACGATATTTATAGAACTGTGAATGACTGCAGAGAGCCGAGCCGGAGAATCTAAAGATAGGACACAAGTCTTTTTCCACTGCTTATCACCGAGCCGCTCGCTGGAATCATTTCGAAGCTTGCACTCTAATCCATTATAGCCGGCTCTGCCTTGTGTATATCTCTGAGCTTAGAGAATCCAACCCAGAAACAAGGGCCCCCGGGGGGCCTCAGAGGGGCCACAGGGTGCAAATAGTTTTTATACTTGTGTCCAGACTGGCCCACTTTGACAGGTCCCTCCCATGGCGGCTGGACAACTCCTGCACCCCCCCTGGCCACCCAAGCCCCCTCTCCCCCTTCACTAACCACTAGCCGTTCTACTTTATTAGAGTAGTACAGCTGGTACCGGTACTCTTATAGGCAGTACCAGTGGGGAAGCCAGACAATATTCCACCCGGGGGAAAGAATCAGTTCGGTGCCCCCCCCCCCCCCCCCCCTTATGGGACAAGATTAGGCAGAAGGGAGAAACTCCCAGGCCATAGCCGTTGAGTCAACTGTCTGTCCCCTCCCCCGTGCTCCTCTGGTCCTCCCCCTGCTTCTTTGTTCCCTCCAGGTGAGCACTGCGGGGAGGGGGAGACAGAGGAGCAGAGGGGGGCAGCGGTCCGCTGTCACTGAAGCCGCCCACTGAGCCATGGGCCCACCGGGAAACTCCCTATAGTCCCAATGGACAGTCCATCCCTGCTTGTGTCTGACCCTAAGGTCTACGCCAGAGGACCCAAAATACTCGTCTCCTTACTCTCCTGAAATACTCTGCACTGCTGGAGGACTCTTCTCCTTCTCTTCTACATCTCTCTTTCCTGGGTCCTTGTTAGTAACATTTTCCTCTCACCTCTATGAGAAGACCCCCCCCCCCCCTCCCCGCTCGGTATCGCTGGGCAGGTTGATGTCACCTTGGCTCGCACCCGTTCTGTTCTGATCTCGCAGTGCGATTCGGCTTTTTCACGCTTCCATGATAACAAACATCGGTCACGCCGATCAGATGCCTTGGCTGAGGCCGCTCCCCCGCCGCTTAGATTCGCTTTCAAATCTTTCATTTTCTACCTTTATTGTTATCGCTTTCGGGATCAGCGGAATAATTCCGTGCCATGGAATCCGCCGCTGTCGGGGTTTGACGTAAAATTGGTATTGATGGCCGGCTGGACCTCGGCCCGGCGTGTGTTATGACTGCCCGGCCGCCTCTAACATGATTTCTCCTTCAATTTCCTGCGACTCGGAGCCGGAAGACGGTTGTAATGTTACTTCAGGAAAAGAAATGATTCAAGAAAAATGGCGAAAATGTTGTGTTTGGTTTTGTGACGGCAACACAAATGTATCACAATCTTCCCCAGAGAAAGATTTGGGTCCGGATTCACTTATCTCGGGATACGCCGTCGTAAGTCCAAATGTGCGCCGTCGTATCTTTACGCCGATTCCCGAAGCAAGATAAAAAAATCGGCTTCCTCCGCCCGGCGTAACTTACCTACGGCGGCGTATCGTGGGGGCGCATAGTTACGCTGGACGCATTCGACGTTCCTATTTTAAATATGCAAATGAGTAAGATGCGCCGATTCACGAACATAGATGCGCCAGGCGGAAAAGATGCGCGCGTTGTGTAAGGCTAACGTCCAGCGTAAAGTTACCCCTCATATAGGTGGCGCAACCCATTCAAAGGTATGGACCAGGGAACAGCCGTCGTATTTTACGCCGTTTACGTAGCAGCACGTGAATAGGGTGGGGCGTAGGTTATGTTCACGGCGTAGGCAGTGATTCGACGTATCTCAGCCAGTTGTTCCGACGTGACTGTGAGCATGCGCAGGGGGGATACGTCCAAGGTACGACGCATGCGCCGTTAGTTTTCAGTACTTGGACCACGCTCAGCCCATCATTTGCATGGGGTCACGCTTCATTACCATGCATCACGCCCACTTCCACCTACCTTGACTTACGTCGGCTTACGCCTACCAATATACGCTACGCCGGCGCAACGTTGGGCGCATGTTCTTTGAGAATTTCATACTTACCTCTCAACGTTGTGCCGGTGTAGCGTAAAGAAGATACGCTACGGCGGCATAAAGATGCGCCAATCTACGTAAATCTACCCCTATATTACCAAAAGTATTGGGACGCCGGCCTTTACACGCACATGAACTTTAATGACATCCCAGTCTTAGTCTGGAGGGTTCAATATTGAGTTGTCTCCACCCTTTGCAGCTATTTAGGGGTGTGTCTATTGGAAGGCCGTCCACAAGGTTTAGGGGTGTGTCTATGGGAAGGCTGTCCACAAGGTTTAGGGGTGTGTCTATTGGAAGGCCGTCCACAAGGTTTAGGGGGGTGTCTATGGGAAGGCCGTCCACAAGGTTTAGGGGCGTGTCTATGAGAAGGCAGCACACAAGGTTTAGGGGTGTGTCTATGGGAAGGCCGTCCACAAGGTTTAGGGGCGTGTCTATGAGAAGGCAGCACACAAGGTTTAGGGGTGTGTCTATGGGAAGGCCGTCCACAAGGTTTAGGGGCGTGTCTATGAGAAGGCAGCACACAAGGTTTAGGGGTATGTCTATGGGAAGGCCGTCCACAAGGTTTAGGGGCGTGTCTATGAGAAGGCAGCACACAAGGTTTAGGGGTGTGTCTATGGGAAGGCCGTCCACAAGATTTAGGGGCGTGTCTATGGGAAGGCCGTCCACAAGGTTTAGGGGCGTGTCTATGGGAAGGCCGTCCACAAGGTTTAGGGGCGTGTCTATGGGAAGGCCGTCCACAAGGTTTAGGGGTGTGTCTATGAGAAGGCAGCACACAAGGTTTAGGGGTGTGTCTATGGGAAGGCCGTCCACAAGGTTTAGGGGTGTGTCTATGGGAAGGCCGTCCTCAAGGTTTAGGGGTGTGTCTATGGGAAGGCCGTCCACAAGGTTTAGGGGTGTGTCTATGGGAAGGCCGTCCTCAAGGTTTAGGGGTGTGTCTATGGGAAGGCCGTACACAAGGTTTAGGGGTGTGTCTATGGGAAGGCCGTCCTCAAGGTTTAGGGGTGTGTCTATGGGAAGGCCGTCCACAAGGTTTAGGGGTGTGTCTATGGGAAGGCCGTCCTCAAGGTTTAGGGGTGTGTCTATGGGAAGGCCGTACACAAGGTTTAGGGGTGTGTCTATGGGAAGGCCGTCCTCAAGGTTTAGGGGTGTGTCTATGGGAAGGCCGTCCACAAGGTTTAGGGGTGTGTCTATGAGAAGGCAGCACACAAGGTTTAGGGGTGTGTCTATGGGAAGGCCGTCCTCAAGGTTTAGGGGTGTGTCTATGGGAAGGCCGTCCACAAGGTTTAGGGGCGTGTCTATGGGAAGGCCGTCCACAAGGTTTAGGGGTGTGTCTATGGGAAGGGAGTCCACAAGGTTTAGGGGTGTGTCTATGGGAAGGCCGTCCACAAGGTTTAGGGGTGTGTCTATGGGAAGGGAGTCCACAAGGTTTAGGGGTGTGTCTATGGGAAGGTTTGACCATTCTTCCACAAGAGCATTTGTAGTTCCTCCTCCCCAAACTCGCTCATCCGTGTCTCTATAGACCTTTATGTATCTTTCTCTCAAATAAATTGTCCTTGCAACAATGTTGCTTCTTCATCTATTTTCTTTGCTAGAATGTGGAATGTTTTCCTGTCTCACACAAATCTTTCCCTGAACTCACACAAGTGTCTTTACAAACCACAAACAAATCCATTGCTGATGCAAATTTAAAATAAGTCCCAATTTTGTCTGCTGTTTAGTATTTCCAAATGATCACAATTTGAGGCACAACAAATGTCATGTGTACCAATATTAGAAATAAAAATGTCATTCCCAAAAATCAGAGGGTAACGTCACTATTCTGCACCCCCACACCAAGAAGCACCGAATATCACAGAATAACTCCTGACCGATGTATTTCCACCACCTAGGGGTCAGATTCTATAAGAAATCCGGCCGCGTAGCGTAAGCCATTTACACTACGCCGCCGCAACGTAACAGAGCAAGTGCCGTACTCTCTAAGCATTTGCTCCGTAGTTTGCGTTGGCGTAGCGAAAATGGCCCAGGGTAAGGCCGCGCAATTCAAAGGGGGCGGCTTGTATTTAAATGAAGCGCGCCCCCGCGTCGAACGAACTGCGCACGCGCCGGCCGGGGAAAAAGCCCAGTGCGCCAGGGCTGGACTGGGACAAAAATTTGGCCCTGGACTTCATCCAGACCGGCCCACTTTAATTCAATAAAATGCTGCCCCCCCCACCCCCGAAAAATCGCCCAACAAAAGGCCCCTACATCCATTATTGTATATCATGAGAGGGTGAGAAAGAGAGGGAGGGTTGAGGGAAAGGGGTGGGTGAGAGAGGGTTGTGAGTGTAAGAAAAGTGAGTGAGTGTAAAATAGAGGGGGTGAGTGTAGGACCTCTTTCACATTGAGGCTTTTTTCAGACGCTTTTGGGCTAAAAATAGCCTGAAAAATGACTCCGCTGCAGGCCTAGTGTAAAAAGCCTGAGTGCAAATCGGGGGTGTACAAATCGCCTAAGAGTCAGGGAGTGAATGCGACAGAGGGGGGGAGCTGAGAGACAGAAGGGGGAGCTGAGAGACGGGGGGGCGGGGGTCTGAGAGATGGAAGGGGCTGAGAAATAGAGGAGGGGGCTAAAAGAGGGGGGACTAAGAGACACAGGAACTGAGAGACAGAGGGGGGGACTGAGAGACGGGGGGGGCGGGGGTTTGAGAGATGGAAGGGGCTGAGAAATAGAGGAGGGGGCTAAAAGAGGGGGGACTAAGAGACACAGGAACTGAGAGACAGAGGGGGGGACTGAGAGACGGGGGGGCGGGGGTCTGAGAGATGGAAGGGGCTGAGAAATAGAGGAGGGGGCTAAAAGAGGGGGGACTAAGAGACACAGGAACTGAGAGACAGAGGGGGGGACTGAGAGACGGGGGGGGCGGGGGTTTGAGAGATGGAAGGGGCTGAGAAATAGAGGAGGGGGCTAAAAGAGGGGGGACTAAGAGACACAGGAACTGAGAGACAGAGGGGGGGACTGAGAGACGGGGGGGCGGGGGTCTGAGAGATGGAAGGGGCTGAGAAATAGAGGAGGGGGCTAAAAGAGTGGGGATTAAGAGACACAGGGACTGAGAGACAGAGGGGGGGACTGAGAGACAGGGGGGTCTGAGAGAGTAACCATTTAAAAAAATAAATAAAATTTAAAAAACGGCCCACTGAGCCATCGGCCCACCGGGAAACTCCCTGTAGTCCCTATGGCCAGTCCATCCCTGCAGTGCGCATGCTCCAGCTCACGTCGGAAAGCGCCGTTGAAACCGACGTCAAAACGACGTGAGTGTCACTACGCAAGTCCCTATTCGCGAATGAGTTAGTAAAACGACGTAAGCGACGGAAAAAAGCCGACGCTGACCCGACGCCATACTTAACATGGCATCCGACGGCACTGCGTAAGGTTACTCCTCATAGAAGCTGGGGTAACCTTACGAGTTAGGGGCGGCGTAAAAGCGATCGGGAATTGGCGTAATAGCCTCATTTGCATATGCAAATGAGAAAACAACGTAAAGGCCACCTAGTGGCCGGAGTTGTCATTACATCTACGATCTGCAAGTGTAATTGTATTAGACTTGTGGGATGTTGCAGCGTATCTATGCCAAAGTGATGCTAAGAATCACGCGCATAGATACGAGGCAAAAAAAACGGCGATACGCCGGGGTATCTGAGGTACTCCGCTGAGAATCTGGCCCTATGTGTCCATAGGAATGCAGTATATGTGTATTTATGTGTAGGGGGGCTCTCCATGTGGCTGCTCAGTGGCTCACAGGTTAGCACTTCTGCTTGGCAGCACTGAGATTCTTGGTTTGAACCCCAAACACGTCACTTCATAGAGAAGTTGTCTGACCTCCTTATGGTGTTAAACATGACTCCTGACTCAGGTCCTGACATAAATGATGTCTGAATGTAATATTTATGTGTAGGAGGGTTCCACCACCCTTGCAAATCCTGTCATATGTTTTCCATGAACAAGGACTACAATCAGCCGTAACATTTCCTCACCACCACTAATTGCAGCCTTTTCCCAAACCCACAAAATGACAGCTGATTATCTCTCAGCTGACAGTGATCAGCCATACCCAGCCTTCACCACAGATGGCAAATGCCAGAAACAGGTTGGCCAGTGGCTCTCGGTCCTTCCACAATACATCTACATTTATTAACTTCTTGCACCCCTGGGACTTAGGACAGTTTCACACCACAGAGATACATGCAGCAGCACTATGGCTAAGTGGTTAGCACTTCTGCCTAGCAGCACACACTGACCACTACAAACCAGGATAGTCTAGTCACCCTACTAGGGGAGGCATGCTACACATGGCTGGGGCACAGTAATAATTTTGTGGCCCCCCCCAATGTTGCACCTGGGGCAAGAGTACTGACTGCCCCCTTCCCCATGCCACTCCAATCCAGGGACACATTTAGGGACAGGCTGGCACTGGGGAAAGTGTCCTCAGTCCAGGGACTGTCCCCGGGACGTCTGGTCACCTTAGTCTAGGTGGGTGTGCTTGCAATCCTAGCCAGCATTTGTGGCGGGGGGGGGGTTTGGCCTAAGAACAGACCGGAATCTTTCTTTGCAGTGTGTATATTGTATTATATTGGGTTACAAATAGATATTTTTTGTGATTTTTTTTTGGGGGGGTGGGGGCATCATTTCAGACCCCACACCCCACTAAGGCTTTAGTTTGATGATTGCTTCTAAATCTCACATGTTAGACTTACAACTGCTAGGTAAAGGTTTCCATGAGGAGGAAGGTTCCGGCTTTTGTATTCATTTTGTCTGATAATTCTGCCATTTAACTTTTTTAGGGGTTCGGGGCGAAGACTAGTGATGAGCGGAATACGCCATATTCGATTTCGCGATGTTTCGCGAATATTTCGAAGAATATTCGCGAATATTCGTTAATATCGAATATTCGTGATATTTAAAAAAAATGCGAATGCGAAATTTCGCGATTTTTTTTTTTTTTATAAAATATCACGAATATTCGATATTTACGAATATTCGGTATATTTTATATAAAAAAAAAAAAAGCGAAATTTCACATATGCGGTCGCGAATATTCGTATATATCGAATATTCGTGATATTTTATAAAAAAAAAAAAAAATTGCGAATTTTCGCCAATGCGAAATTTCGCGATTTTTTTTTTTTTTTATAAAATATCACGAATATTCGATATTTACGAATATTCGCTATATTTTATATAAAAAAAAAAAATAGCGAAATTTCGCATATGCGAAAGTGAAAATTATTGCGAAATTTCGCTATTTTTTTTTTGGATAGAATATCACGAATATTCGATATTTACGAATATTCGCTATATTTAAAAAAAAAAAAAAAAATTGCAAAATTTCGCTATTGCGAAATTCGCTATTGCGAAATTGATTGTGAAATTTGAAAAATACGAATATTCGAAATAGCGAATATTCGCCGCGATATTCGAGATATTCGCGAATACTCGAATATGCAATATTCGTAGCGAATATTCGCAATGCGAATATTCGTGAGCAACACTAGCGAAGACTTCTGAACACCACAAAGGGTTCTCATGCTTGATTTGTATTCCTGCTTTTCTCATGTGATTTGTTTAACGTGTCTAATTTTTATTGTCCTCCCTTGTAGATTGTAAGCTCTTTGTACCAGGGTCCTTCTAACTATATTGTCAAATGCTGGAGCCTCATTTCCAAGTACAAAATATTTATACTAATGTAACGTTGAGATGAAAGTTGATCTATTTTGTTGCTTTGTTGGACTTTTGTAGATTATTTTTTTTTTTAAAGTGTATTTTGTGCGTGAACTCGAGAGAGGAGCCGGACTGCAGGAGTTGGGAGTAGGCAGACCCTCCCCCCGGAGGCAATCACCATCCTTCTCCATGCCCCTGGTGGCAATGGCGGGTGTGAAGGGGGGCCTCCCACTCACCCCGCCCTACCTGCTCCTCTTGGGAGCCCAACTGGGGCCCAACGGGACCCCAATGGGGCAGAGGGACTCCCCCCTATGAGGGTGTGAGGGGGCCTAGCCCACCCAGCCAGCCCCGTAGGTCCTTCGCCTCTCTTTATTTTTAGGAGACCGCATGGCCAAAGTGCGTGTGTTTTAAACCAATTTCGTGTGCGTGCAAGTGTGGTGGTTTTTGTGGGGGGGGGGGGGGGGGCGGGCGTACTAAGCACAGGCGTACCTTGCATAGCACACCCACCGGGAGCCGGGCTGAGACCACCAAACTCAATTCATATGTAGCCGAGACCGGGATCCGAACCCTTGGCTGCAGAGGTGAATGGCTTGTCAGCGCAGTGCCAATCACGTTGAGCCACCACAGCTCCCTGCCTTTTGTAGATTATAAACACAATGGGCCGGATTCACGTACCTGGACGCATCTTTCAGCCGGCGTATCGCATCGTCTTTACACTACACCGGCGTAACGTTGAGCGGCAAGCATGGAATTCACAAAGAATATGCGCTCAACGTTGCGCCGGCGTAGCGTATAGTTGTCGGCGTAAGCCGACGTAAGTCAAAGTAGGTGGAAGTGGGCGTGATATATTTAAATTAAGCGTGACCCTATGCAAATGATGGGCTGAGCTTCACAAAACGAACTGCGCATGCGTCGGCTCTTAGACGCATCCCAGTGCGCATGCTCACAGTCACGTCGAAATAGCTGCCTAAGACATGAACGTGACCTACGCACAGCCCTATTCACGTACAACGTAAATGACGTAACATACGACGGCTGTTCCGATGTTCATACCTTTGAATGGGTTGCGCCTCCTATGTGAGGGGTAACTTTACGCTGGACGTAAGCCTTACGCAAACTGCGTATCTTTTCCGCCTGGCGCATCTACGTTCGTGAATTGACTCATTTGCATATTTGCAATGGGGCGTCCAGCGTAACTATGCGCCCAAGATACGCCGGCGTAGGCAAGTTACATTGGTGGACTGAAGCCTATTTTTCAGGCATATCTACCTTGGGGAATCGGCGCAGGGATACGACGGCGCACATTTGTACTTACAACGCTGTATCTCTAGATACGCCGGCGTAAAGCTTTGTGAATCCGGGCCATATTTTCTAAGTAGGAAACTTTTCATACCCCTTTATATCTGTCTTATATCTAGTTACAGACAAAAGTATTTCCTTGTGCACAATGCAAGTCCCTTGAGTAGAAAGTGTAATGGGGGGGGGGGACCCCCAAAAACACAAACAATCCCTCCAATGCTGATTTTCAGGGCTCTATTATTCCTTTTGTGTGCGGCGTTCTGGAATTGTCTCATCATTACTTCTACTAAAGACACTTTGAACTTTGCGTTTGTATCGTATCCAGCTCTCCCGCCCGCCGTCCTCCCGTATTTAATCCTCGCGCTCCGTCCCAGAAATAACTAACGCCGCGGAATTAACAGGCCGGGTGTCGCACATGTGGTTTCTGTTTACTCATTTATATACAGTAGTTGATCTAATGCTAACAGCCCCTGATCCCACTTCATCCCGACACACAATCTGCCCCCATTTCTCCGTCTATTGGGTCCGTCACCAACTCCTGCAGAGCACGAGCCGCGCATGAACCGTCCCGTTACCACCGCGCAAATGTGTTTTCCCCCAGGACGTGTGTGTCACCCGGACATTTGTGTCCCCTGGACGTGTGTCCCCCGGACGTGTGTGTCCAAACAATGCGCAACTGCAAAAGGCCAATCCGAGTTTAAGGCATGAAAATGCACAACGCTCCAACCTGGTGTGCAAACCATTCATTGGGGGGAGGGGAACAGGACACTCACAGGCGTATCTAGTGAAAATGGCGCCTATGGCAAGCACTGAAACTGTCAAAGCATTTGAAACCCATCTTTCGGATAACCAGGGACAGGGAGGGACGCAGTGTGACGAGGGACACTGGGGACCACTGGCATCTGGTGCTCCAATTTTTTTTTTGGGGGGGGGGGGGCGCAAACAAACTGAAAAACAAAAAATTGCAGCCACTGTGCGCAGCAAACACAGCACTGTGCCCACCGCTCGGAGGGGAGAAGATGATGCTGCACCGAGGAGGGTAAACGGAGCCACTGTTACCATACCCTACATGGATCCGGTCTGGCCAGTCATCGGCCACCATGGAGGCACCTGTCACTCCCCTCCCCAGGCCAAGTAGAAATATTAACAAATTGCCGTGTCGGTGCAGTGCTACATCAGGGTGCTACATTAGTGCAGGAGGCGGCCACGGAAGGATGGGTGGGGTTTTTTTGTGTGCGGGGGGTGGCTTTTTGCTGCCCCCCTCCCCATGGCGCTCATACCCTAGATACGCCACTGAGGAGCCAAGTCATCAATTGTAAAGTAACAAATGAGAGCAGAAAGACAATATAAACCAAATACAACAACACTGTCCCGAAATCTGTGTTTTTCAGTCATTGCGCCCTATAAATATATACAGAATCCGGAGGCGTCCAAAATGTAAAAAAACCTGAGCCTGGGACAATGTGCACAACCACCTTGATGAAATTAACTTCAGAGCCCCCCCTTCACATCAAAGGTCCCCCTTTACATCAAAGGCCCCTCTTCACATAAGAACCCCCCTTTCACATCAGAGCTCCTCCCTTTATATTAACCACTTAAGACCCGGACCAAAATGCAGGCAAAGGACCTTGCCCCTTTTTGCGATTCGGCACTGCGTCGCTTTAACTGACAATTGCGCGGTCGTGCGACGTGGCTCCCAAACAAAATTGGCCTCCTTTTTCCCCACAAATAGAGATTTCTTTTGGTGGTATTTGATCACCTCTGCGGTTTTTATTTTTTGCGCTATAAACAAAAATAGAGCGACAATTTTAAAAAAAATTCAATATTTTTTACTTTTTGCTATAATAAAAATCCCCCAAAAATATATAAAAAACATTTTTTTTCCTCAGTTTAGGCCGATACGTATTCTTCTACCTATTTTTGGTAAAAAAAAATCACAATAAGCATTTATCGGTTGGTTTTCGCCAAATTTATAGCGTTTACAAAATAAGGGATAGTTTTATTGCATTTTTATTATTATTTTTTTTTTTACTACTAATAGCGGCGATCAGCGATTTTTTTCGTGACTGCGACATTATGGCGGACACTTCGGACAATTTTGACACATTTTTGGGACAATTGTCATTTTCACAGAAAAAAATGCATTTAAATTTGCATTGTTTACTGTGGAAATGACAGTTGCAGTTTGGGAGTTAACCACAGGTGGCGCTGTAGGGGATGTGTGGCTATGTGTGTTGTTTACTACTGTAGGGGGGTGTGGCTGTAGGTGTGACGTCATCGATCGCGTCCCCCTATCACAGGGATGACGCGATCGATGCTGCAGCCACAGAGAAGCACGGGGAAGCCGTGTGTACACACGGCTCTCCCCGTTCTTCCGCTCCAGGGACGGATCGCCGCACTGCAGCGGCGATCGGGTCCGCGAATCCCGCGGTCCCGGTCCTGGAGCTTCGGACCGGGTCGCGGGAGCGCGCCCGCGGGCGCGCGCCCGCGACCCACGGCTGGGTACTAAAATCAACGTATATATACGTTGATGTGCCCAGCCGTGCCATTCTGCCGACGTAAATGTGCAGTAGGCGGTCCTTAAGTGGTTAAAGGTCCCCTTCATAGCAGAGCCCCCTCTTTCACATCAGGTGCACTCCTTCACATCAGAGGTCCCCCTTCACATCAGAGCCCCTCTTCATGTCAAAGGTTCCCACTTCTCATTAGAGCTCCCCCTTTCACATCAGAGGTTCCCCTTCACATCCAAAGTCTACTTTGTACAACAAAGCCCCCCAGAGGTCCCCCATTACATCAGAGTCCCTCCATCACAAAGTCTTCCCTATACAGAGCCCCCCAATCACAGAGTCGCCCCATAACAAAATCCCCAATTACACAGCCTTCCCGATCACAGAGCCCCCTCCCATCATACAGTCCTCTCACCACACAGTCCCCTATTACAGAGCCCCCCAAACCCCGTTCCCTCACATCAGAGCCCTACTATTAATGGTAGCATTATGGCAGAAGGTGGAGCAGGTCTAGAGGAGATGGACTTACATCCTCCCCTGGATGCTGGGGGTGACCCTCCATGCTGTTTACCATGGAATGGCATTGTACATTGCCATGGTACACTTTCACCACCACAGCACCAACACTGTGGGGTCCCTGCCCTAGAGTGCCATTGATTTTTGCAGTGCTGGATACCTGCCCCTCTGACCATGGCAACCTAATGTGTGCAAAGTAAAGCATCGTGTGAGCCCACCTAAACGACTGCTTGTCGGCTTTTGGGACCCCTGGCCATTGGTGAGCCCTTAGTGAAGCAATCCTGGGGAGAAGTGGGGAGAAAAGTGTAGCAGAAATTCTGAGTTATCTCCAAGGGAAGAATGATGGCTGGACAAACCTTCCCCACCAAGACCAGTTGGCTGATATATGTCCTTTTGTATTGGTTTGGCACAGATCCGCCATCTCCTGGCCTTGCCACTCCATTTCCATCAAATGATGCAATTAGAAATATCTCGTACTAATAAACTTTGATGGAAGGAAGGAGGCCGGGGCCCTAAAAGGCACGTGGGGCCCTGTTTACCTTAACTGGGACAAATCTGGGTTCACAGAAGTTTTGTGTATATAAAGAGATAGAGGAACGGACAATAAGAAGGTGAGGGCCGAGATTGGTTGCATCTGGTGAAGAGTCGCGCCGAGCCAAAACGTACACCTCCGATGGAGCCGATTAAAGGTGAACTCTCCGAGATTCTCCATACAAGGTGTCCTATGAAGGAGTCTGAGCGGCGTGAGCGGCCATCATTGTCAGGGGGACGTCCAACTTACTTTTTGTATGTTTTTAGTTCTAAAACAACTTTCATGGCGTGTATTATCAATCGGCTATTTATATTTATGTATAATAATCATGAGGGAAAATGACCCCCTAGCACTATAAGGTTCGCATGAATACATTGTCCATGTGTTAAAATATACAACAACAACAACAACAGTGTCATTTGTTAGAAAAGCTCCTCCTTTTATCATCAAAAAGCCGTGCGAGAGCCCCAATCAGTGACTTAGGCTGAGATGAAGTCATCAGTCTGCATCAGGCACCATCTCGGAGGTGGGGTCTCAGTCCAGGAGATAGGTGTTGAAGAAAGATGGCCAATTTCTGCAACGTAGAAGTTAGTACTATGGCCTTGCAGAGCCGAGGTTGTGGTCTCAGTTCACACCAGGAACACTGTCTATGTAGAGTTGGTATGCCCTCTCTAGGCTGGTATCATTGTCTTAACAAAACCTGCACCATTTTATATGTATGTGCATGTATATCTCCAGACATTAGAGTGTAAGCTCCTAGGGACAGTGACTGAGGCAAAGTCCCTTAAAGTGTTAGTATACTCTATACTACCACTTTTACCTACAGGTAAGTCTATAATAAGGCCTATAATAAGACTCACCTGTAGGTATAAAGAATATCTCTTTAACCTGTACGGTTTAGGAGATATTTCCCCTCGCAATGCGTCGCTGATCCTCGGGGGATCCTCGGCGAAAGGGCTGGCAGCCGCCGGACATTGCCGGAATGAAATCTCCTGCGCGCATGCGTGGGAGTGACGACTTTGCCGCTCCAGCCAGGCAAGATGAGATCTCACTCGGCGTGGACCAGGTAAGTTCCCTACACCTCCTTTTAAGGTAAGTATTTCATAATTCCAGTAGGGCAAACTGGACCTGCAACGCCCTCTTCAGGTGCATACTAGCTTATTATGGCTTTTGCTTTTCAGGTGTAAAAAAATAAAATAAATGCAGGTATACAACCGCCTTAAGTGCTGAGTAGTATTATGGCACTGCATAAAATAAGGGTAATAAATAAAGCAATCTAAGAAACTTGTTGGGCGCAGTGTTGTCCAAAGGTAGAAATATGTTTGTTGTGATGATAGGGAGGTCTGAAGAACCCCAATCTATGTGGAGGATCTAGAGGAGTAGTAATGAAGATATAAGCTGGTAGCGTGTCTGTACTAGGCAGAATACATTTGATATAACACAGGCCAGCCAGGAAAGAAAGCAGAAATGCCACCAACAGGTTCTGCAAAGGACTTCTGATGAGGCCCGGTCATAAACTGGTGGTTCCTGGCCCTCCAGGAATTTAGTTTTGTGTTAGCGCATCGCCCCGGTGTTAAAATGGGGAATGCAGATGGGTTGTCCAGAGTGCATGCGTGCCTGGCAACCTGTGTCCCAACCCTAGGGTTGAAACAAGAGGGGGGGGGGTATGTGACAGGAAGTCAGGTAAATCTGTGGGTGTTGTCACAGACGGGAGATACATTTCTGCCTTGTTTAGACAATTGACCAATTACTACCAGGTGTCAGCTACAGAGGTAGCCAGAAAGGTTTAAGGACGTTGGAAAACTTCAGCTGTTCAGAATGAGACAATTAAGGCCTCTATAAGTTATCCAGAGGATGACTGCTGATTGCTGCATCCTGAGGCTTTTTGAGTGAAGGAGAGCAGTGAGAAAGACTTCTGAAGAGGTGAGGTGCTTGGTGATTTTTCTGTGCGATAAAAATCAAAAAGACTATTGTTTCTCTGCTGTATGACCAGCAGTGTCTGCCCAGCAGTAGGCTGTGCCAGACTCCATAGGTAGGTTGCTGTGTTGGGAAGGTAGACGCCCCAAGTGGCCAGGGTTTATTTTATGTTTTGTTTTGTTTATGCTGTTTGGATGCTTGCACGTGTATCCCGCAATATGGAAGAATAAAGCATATCCTTTGTTTTCAACCGTCCTCGGCTGCCTTTCTGTACAGTTCAGCGTGTAGTGAACCCACCCAGGGGGTCACACACACCCGCTACCGAGCGGACCCCTTACGGTAGACAGAGAGATAGATAGTAATAGAGAGATACATACAATAGACAGAGAGATAGATAGTAATAGAGAGATACATACAATAGATAGAGAGATAGATAGTAATAGAGAGATACATACAATAGACAGAGAGATAGATAGTAATAGAGAGATACATACAGTAGATAGAGAGATAGAAGATAGTAATAGAGAGATACATACAGTAGATAGAGAGATAGATAGTAATAGAGAGATACATACAGTAGATAGAGAGATAGATAGTAATAGAGAGATACATACAATAGACAGAGAGATAGAAGATAGTAATAGAGAGATACATACAATAGACAGAGAGATAGAAGATAGTAATAGAGAGATACATACAATAGACAGAGAGATAGAAGATAGTAATAGAGAGATACATACAGTAGACAGAGAGATAGATAGTAATAGAGAGATACATACAATAGACAGAGAGATAGAAGATAGTAATAGAGAGATACATACAATAGATAGAGAGATAGATAGTAATAGAGAGATACATACAATAGACAGAGAGATAGAAGATAGTAATAGAGAGATACATACAATAGATAGAGAGATAGATAGTAATAGAGAGATACATACAATAGACAGAGAGATAGAAGATAGTAATAGAGAGATACATACAATAGATAGAGAGATAGATAGTAATAGAGAGATACATACAATAGATAGAGAGATAGATAGTAATAGAGAGATACATACAATAGACAGAGAGATAGATAGTAATAGAGAGATACATACAATAGACAGAGAGATAGATAGTAATAGAGAGATACATACAATAGACAGAGAGATAGATAGTAATAGAGAGATACATACAGTAGATAGAGAGATATTAGATAGTAATAGAGAGATACATAAAATAGACAGAGAGATACATACAATAGACAGAGAGATAGAAGATAGTAATAGAGAGATACATACAGTAGACAGAGAGATAGATAGTAATAGAGAGATACATACAATAGACAGAGAGATAGATAGTAATAGAGAGATACATACAATAGACAGAGAGATAGATAGTAATAGAGAGATACATACAATAGACAGAGAGATAGATAGTAATAGAGAGATACATACAATAGACAGAGAGATAGATAGTAATAGAGAGATACATACAATAGACAGAGAGATAGATAGTAATAGAGAGATACATACAATAGACAGAGAGATAGATAGTAATAGAGAGATACATACAATAGACAGAGAGATAGATAGTAATAGAGAGATACATACAATAGACAGAGAGATAGATAGTAATAGAGAGATACATACAATAGACAGAGAGATAGATAGTAATAGAGAGATACATACAATAGATAGAGAGATAGATAGTAATAGAGAGATAGATACAATAGACAGAGAGATAGATAGTGTAACGGTTACCACCGCTTACAACCTTCCATCTATCCACGACAAGCTTATCCGACACACCAACAACCAGGCAGACATGATCCATATCCTTTCCCAGAATAAACGAGACAGAGCTCCGTTCTTGCTTCCAAAGATATGACAATTTATTAGTATTTTCTCAGCTTCTTATATCCAGTACAAGCATAATGCAGTTAATCACAGGACAATGCAATCTCCACCCCCCTATTCACTCACTGAGGATAATTCTTTAATTGGTAGCTAGACATGACGGCACCGTATTATCAATAGGGTTCAATTAACCTTGAATAGTAACACAGACATCTGTTGAATAAGTTCTCTATACAGCTTTGTCACACAATGGCAGTGAGAGTGGGTGTCTTTACATTGAATAGCCAACACCTTAGGATATTTCAATAGCCTATTATACAAAAGGTATGACTCACTGGCTGACCTGGTCATGTCATCATGACTCCTTGTGATATCTCAGTCCTGCAATATGAAGTATTATTAATGTCCCATCTCATGTAATATGAATTATGATTCACTATTAGCCACCCTACACCCAAAAGGGCACAGGGTGGATTTCGACCCAAGAGTTTTTGGTGCTGCTGGCACAGGAGTATCTCTCATCCTTCCAACGTCTCTGGGTGTCACGGGCCATTCTGTTACAGATAGTAATAGAGAGATACATACAGTAGATAGAGAGATAGATAGTAATAGAGAGATACATACATACAATAGACAGAGAGATAGATAGTAATAGAGAGATACATACAGTAGATAGAGAGATAGATAGTAATAGAGAGATACATACAATAGATAGAGAGATAGATAGTAATAGAGAGATACATAAAATAGATAGAGAGATATTAGATAGTAATAGAGAGATACATACAATAGACAGAGAGATACATACAATAGACAGAGAGATAGATAGTAATAGAGAGATACATACAATAGACAGAGAGATAGATAGTAATAGAGAGATACATACAATAGACAGAGAGATAGATAGTAATAGAGAGATACATACATACAATAGACAGAGAGATACATACAATAGACAGAGAGATAGATAGTAATAGAGAGATACATACAATAGACAGAGAGATAGATAGTAATAGAGAGATACATACAATAGACAGAGAGATAGATAGTAATAGAGAGATACATACATACAATAGACAGAGAGATACATACAATAGACAGAGAGATAGATAGTAATAGAGAGATACATACAATAGACAGAGAGATAGATAGTAATAGAGAGATACATACAATAGACAGAGAGATAGATAGTAATAGAGAGATACATACAGTAGATAGAGAGATATATTGTAATATAGAGATACATACAATAGACAGAGAGATAGATAGTAATAGAGAGATACATACATACAATAGACAGAGAGATACATACAATAGACAGAGAGATAGATAGTAATAGAGAGATACATACAGTAGATAGATAGATATATTGTAATAGAGAGATACATAAAATAGACAGAGAGATAGATAGTAATAGAGAGATACATACAGTAGATAGAGAGATAGATAGTAATAGAGAGATACATAAAATAGACAGAGAGATAGATAGTAATAGAGAGATACATACAATAGACAGAGAGATAGATAGTAATAGAGAGATACATACAGTAGATAGAGAGATAGATAGTAATAGAGAGATACATAAAATAGACAGAGAGATACATACAATAGACAGAGAGATAGAAGATAGTAATAGAGAGATACATACAGTAGACAGAGAGATAGATAGTAATAGAGAGATACATACAATAGACAGAGAGATAGATAGTAATAGAGAGATACATACAGTAGATAGAGAGATAGATAGTAATAGAGAGATACATACAGTAGATAGAGAGATAGATAGTAATAGAGAGATACATACAGTAGATAGAGAGATAGATAGTAATAGAGAGATACATACAGTAGATAGAGAGATAGATAGTAATAGAGAGATACATACAGTAGATAGAGAGATAGATAGTAATAGAGAGATACATACAGTAGATAGAGAGATAGATAGTAATAGAGAGATACATACAATAGACAGAGAGATAGAAGATAGTAATAGAGAGATACATACAATAGATAGAGAGATAGATAGTAATAGAGAGATACATACAGTAGATAGAGAGATAGATAGTAATAGAGAGATACATACAGTAGACAGAGAGATAGATAGTAATAGAGAGATACATACAGTAGATAGACTGACTGTCACAAGCCATGAATTAATCATTGTTTGGAACTTTTCCTTCTCTAACATTCATCTTCACAGAACAATCATTAAGAATTCTCCTTGAGATGTGGATGTGAAGTTGAAGAAACGTTCGTTGCCAAAGCTAGCACTTGCCCTCATACTTCAGGAATGTGAGATGAAAGCCTCCGGAGTGGTCATGTAGAAGGAGCCCAACACACGGCATTCCGCGCCGCATACAAAGCCCTGTAATGTGCGGCTCGGCTGGTTGACCAATTCTTCTATCAGCTGATCAAAGATTGCCGCACCTCGGCCTTGGCCTTGTCTTCTTACGTTTTCCTCTGGCTGGTCGGATAATCTTTTCTCGGTGACTCACTTGATGAGCTGAAAAATGTTTTTGGAAGTTGTAGAAGAATATTTTTCTGTATGGAAGGCTCATTTACAGATAAACATTCAGGGGTCTCACCAGCCATGGAAGGGGCTTCTTCAGGCATCCGATGAGCTCCAGGAGGTTCTGGGCTGAACTCTTCAGACAATTACTGATTGGTTAGAAATTATCTGGTGGATGTTAAATTCTTGATTAATAAGTTCTTCAGGAAAACTTTTACAAGATAAAATGAAAAATAGGGTCATCTACCCAACAATCTGAACACCAACAACCTAAAACACAAAAACCTGAAACCCAACAACCTGAAACCCAACAACCTGAAACCCAACAGCCTAAAACCCAACAACCTAAAACCCAACAACCTGAAACCCAACAACCTGAAACCCAACAACCTAAAACCCAAAAACCTGAAACCCAACAACCTGAAACCCAACAACCTGAAACCCAACAACCTAAAACCCAACAACCTGAAACTCAACAACCTGAAACCCAACAACCTGAAACCCAAAAACCTGAAACCCAAAAGCCTAAAACCCAACAACCTGAAACCCAACAGCCTGAAACCCAACAACCTGAAACCCAACAACCTGAAACCCAACAGCCTGAAACCCAACAACCTGAACCCAACAACCTGAAACCCAACAACCTGAAACCCAACAACCTGAAACCCAACAACCTGAAACCCAACAACCTGAAACCCAACAGCCTAAAACCCAACAACCTGAAACCCAACAACCTGAAACCCCAACAACCTGAAACCCAACAACCTAAAACCCAACAACCTGAAACCCAACAACCTGAAACCCAAAAACCTGAAACCCAACAGCCTAAAACCCAACAGCCTAAAACCCAACAACCTGAAACCCAACAACCTGAAACCCAACAACCTGAAACTCAACAACCTGAAACCCAACAACCTGAAACCCAACAACCTGAACCCAACAACCTGAAACCCAACAACCTGAAACCCAACAACCTGAAACCCAAAAACCTGAAACCCAAAAACCTGAAACCCAAAAACCTGAAACCCAACAGCCTAAAACCCAACAACCTGAAACCCAACAACCTGAAACCCAACAACCTGAAACTCAACAACCTGAAACCCAACAACCTGAAACCCAACAACCTGAACCCAACAACCTGAAACCCAACAACCTGAAACCCAACAACCTGAAACCCAAAAACCTGAAACCCAAAAACCTGAAACCCAAAAACCTGAAACCCAACAGCCTAAAACCCAACAACCTGAAACCCAACAACCTGAACCCCAACAACCTGAAACCCAACAACCTGAAACCCAACAACCTGAAACCCAACAACCTGAAACCCAAAAACCTGAAACCCAACAACCTGAAACCCAACAACCTGAACCCCAACAACCTGAAACCCAACAACCTGAAACCCAACAACCTGAAACTCAACAACCTGAAACCCAACAACCTGAAACACAAAAACCTGAAACCCAACAGCCTACAACCCAACAACCTGAAACCCAACAACCTGAAACCCAAAAACCTGAAACCCAACATGATTACGTGCGGCAGAAAGTTTTTCTCTCTATTGAATGCCGACCTGAAGTAACTCCAAAGCAAAGTTTCATTTTGGATGGAGTAGG
>JAJQKJ010002718.1:5000-30000 GCA_029574335.1 Rana kukunoris | reverse complement strand
AACATTCGAAGCAAATTAAAAGTTTGGAACCGAATCCGACGTCCCGGAACATTAATAACGATTCTTGTCCTCCCGAAATTCCGATTCTTCCTCCAGTCTGAGGAGCCGGAAGATCCCAAACGTGAGAACCAATCCCAATCTTCCAGATCTCTCCTTCAATTCCAGGATCCGCCTTTCCTGCCGCTAATGCCGCGTACACACAACCGGTCTTCATGACGGGAAAAATTCAATCTTTTAAATTGGTCGTGAAAGACGGTCGTGTGTAGGTGTGGGCTCCAGAACCCGCTCTATCTATCCAGCCCAAAGGGTGGCGCCATTCGAACGGAACTTCCCCTTTATAGTCCCGCCGTACGTGTCGTGCGTCACCGCGCTTCGCTCCAGCATTTTATATCACGATCGTGTGTGGGCAACGCAGTCTTCAGAGGAATCACGTTGAGAAAAACTTTGTTTTTTCCATGACATGAAAAACGTGTGTCGTGTGTACGCGGCATTATTGTCAATCATTTGTTGTAATGATAGTCTGAATGTGGAATAGACAGTCAGCGGGTGAGAGCAGACAGCGGGTGAGAGCAGGACAGCGGGTGAGAGCAGGACAGAGGGTGAGAGCAGACAGCGGGTGAGAGCAGGACAGCGGGTGAGAGCAGGATAGCGAGTGAGAGCAGACAGTGGGTGAGAGCAGGATAGCGAGTGAGAGCAGGACAGTGGGTGAGAGCAGGACAGTGGGTGAGAGCAGGACAGCGGGTGAGAGCAGACAGCGGGTGAGAGCAGACAGCGGGTGAGAGCAGGATAGCGAGTGAGAGCAGGACAGTGGGTGAGAGCAGGACAGTGGGTGAGAGCAGGACAGCGGGTGAGAGCAGACAGCGGGTGAGAGCAGGATAGCGAGTGAGAGCAGGACAGCAGGTGAGAGCAGACAGCGGGTGAGAACAGACAGCGGGTGAGAGCAGGATAGCGAGTGAGAGCAGGACAGCGGGTGAGAGCAGGACAGCGGGTGAGAGCAGACAGCGGGTGAGAACAGACAGCGGGTGAGAGCAGGATAGCGAGTGAGAGCAGGACAGCGGGTGAGAGCAGGACAGCGGGTGAGAGCAGACAGCGGGTGAGAACAGACAGCGGGTGAGAGCAGGATAGCGAGTGAGAGCAGGACAGCAGGTGAGAGCAGACAGCGGGTGAGAACAGACAGCGGGTGAGAGCAGACAGCTGATTGGTTAGTAGTAGTCAATGGAAGGATCAAGCCAATGGGTGGACAGGTCTGGTCCAAGTCACCAAGTGGCAGAACCAGCGCCTTCCAATGAAATAGGGGATGACTCCAGTCTTGCTGCCGTCCTCAGAACAATGAGGGGAAAACAAAAAAGAAAAGTACGGCGCCGACCTTCCAATGGCGAAGGGTTTATTCATAAAATGTGGCTAAGCGATCTTCCGACACTGGAGACTGATTCCTCAAAATGCGACCCGAATCAGGTGACCGGGGGAACCAGACGCCATCAATCACGGCTTTCACCAGTGGCGGCCGGTGCTCAACATTTTTGGGGGGCGCAAACAAACGAAAAAAACTGTGCCCCTCAAAAACCACCAGATTGCTTCAAGATTGTGGATTTACTGCAATTAATGGAACTTCTACCTTGCAAAGGACTTTTAATGGACCCCCACACCATAATCCCCCCTCCCCACACCATAATCCCCCTCCCCCACACCATAATCCCCCCTCCCCCACACCATAATCCCCCCCTCCCCATAATCCCCCTCCCCCACACCATAATCCCCCTCCCCCCCATAATCCCCCCCCCACACCATAATCCCCCCCTCCCCACACCATAATCCCCCTCCCACACACCATAATCCCCCTCCCCACACCATAATAATCCCCCCCTCCCCACACCATAATCCCCCTCCCCCACACCATAATCCCCCCTCCCTTACACCATAATCCCCTCCCCCACACCATAATCCCCCCTCCCCCCCATAATCCCCCTCCCCCACCATAATCCCCTCCCCCTCCCCCACACCATAATCCCCCCTCCCTTACACCATAATCCCCTCCCCCACACCATAATCCCCCCTCCCCACACCATAATCCCCCTCCCCCAAACCATAATCCCCTCCCCCTCCCCCACACCATAATCCCCCTCCCCCACACCATAATCCCCCTCCCCACACCATAATCCCCCCTCCCCACACCATAATCCCCCTCCCCCAAACCATAATCCCCTCCCCCTCCCCCACACAATAATCCCCCTCCCCCACACCATAATCCCCCACCCCCGCACCATAATCCCCTCCCCCTCCCCCACACCATAATCCCCCTCCCCCACACCATAATCCCCCTCCCCGCACCATAATCCCCCCTCCACCAAATAATTTGGACCAGAGCACAAAGCAAGGTCCATAAAGACACGGGTGAGTGAGTTTGGGGTGGAGGAACTTGACTGTCCTGCACAGAGTCCTGACCTCAACAGAACACCTTGGGGATGAATTAGAGCGGAGACTGTGAGCCAGACCTTCTCATCCAACATCAGTGCCTGACCTCACAAACACTCTTCTGGAAGAATGGTCACACATTCCCATAGACACACCCCTAAACCTTGTGGACGGCCTTCCCATAGACACACCCCTAAACCTTGTGGACGGCCTTCCCATAGACACACCCCTAAACCTTGTGGACGGCCTTCCCATAGACACACCCCTAAACCTTGTGGACGGCCTTCCCATAGACACACCCCTAAACCTTGTGGACTGCCTTCCCGTAGACACACCCCTAAACCTTGTGGACAGACCTTCCCATAGACACACCCCTAAACCTTGTGGACGGCCTTCCCATAGACACACCCCTAAACCTTGTGGATGGCCTTCCCGTAGACACACCCCTAAACCTTGTGGACAGACCTTCCCATAGACACACCCCTAAACCTTGTGGAAGGCCTTCCCATAGACACACCCCTAAACCTTGTGGACGCCTTCCCAGAAGAGGTGAAGGTGTCATAGCTGCAAAGGGCGGAGCCAACACTATATTGAACCCTCCGGACTAAGACTGGGGGGTCATTAATGATCATGGATTAGGGGGCAGGCACATGGATTAGGGGGAGGTACATGGATTAGGGGGCAGGCACATGGATTAGGGGGCAGGCACATGGATTAGGGGGAGGTACATGGATTAGGGGGCAGGCACATGGATTAGGGGGAGGTACATAGATTAGGGGGCAGGCACATGGATTAGGGGGACGGGCACATGGATTAGGGGGAGGTACATGGATTAGGGGGCAGGCACATGGATTAGGGGGCAGGCACATGGATTAGGGGGAGGTACATGGATTAGGGGGCAGGCACATGGATTAGGGGGAGGTACATAGATTAGGGGGCAGGCACATGGATTAGGGGGACGGGCACATGGATTAGGGGGCGGGAACATGGATTAGGGGGGCGGGCACATGGATTAGAGGGGCGGGCACATGGATTAGGGGGGGTACATAGATTAGGGGGGCAGGCACATGGATTAGGGGGACGGGCACATGGATTAAGGGGTAAGGCACATGGATTAGGGGGTGGCGCCCATGCGCCCCTAATGGAGTCACCTCCACTGCTCTATTCCCAACTCAAAGACCTTTCCCGTGAGAAATGAAAAGGAATGACAGGAGAGTGAGGAGGACTCACCAGAGGTCACCGGAGGGAACAACCACAAGAACTCTTCAGAGGAATCATTTCTCAGATTTTCATTAGTGAAAACAATGTAACAATTTATAATCAGCGCCGGCGTTTCGCTTCTCAACCAACAAATGCCATCGATTCCCTCGCACTGGAAAATGTACAAAGACTTGTCCGCGTGCCAATCAGCCAATTCAGAGACGGATCCAACCGAAGGATTCCCATCTTCTCTCCATTCTGGAGCTTCAGGAATGTTAATGAACTTCTTTTTATTTTTATTTTTTTGAGTTCAAACCTCAAAAATTGAATTGAGTTTTGGACGTTGTATTGTCTCCCGCGATCACCTTGTAAGTCCGGTCCTGATTACCGCGTCAAGTGTTACGTTGGAATGTACGTCCGCCGCCGCGCCAAGGACTGCGGCCAAAATCTCTTCCAGGGGAATTGGATTCATCGCTCCAAAGAAAGCGCCAGAAACTCGTCTGATTACAAAGAAAATTTACACCTGATGGATCCCCGACACCCAATATTGTGACTTTATTACCCCAAATTATAAAAAGAACCCTAAAGAAGTCATTATAAAGTATAATTAAGATCTCTTCTCGTCTCTCCTCTCCTCTCCTCTCCTCTTCTCTTCTCTTCTCTTCTCTTCTATCCTCTCCTCTTCTCTTCTCTTCTCCCCTCTCCTCTTCTCTCTTCTATCCTCTCCTCTCCTCTCCTCTTCTCTTCTCTTCTCTTCTCTTCTCTTCTCTTCTCTTCTATTCTCTTCTCTCCTCTCCTCTCTTCTCTTCTCTTCTCTTCTCTCTTCTATCCTCTCCTCTCCTCTTCTCTTCTCTTCTCTTCTCTTCTCTTCTCTTCTCTTCTCTCCTCTCCTCTCCTCTCTTCTCTTCTCTTCTCTTCTCTTCTTCTCTTCTCTTCTCTTCTCTTCTCTTCTCTCTTCTCCTCTCCTCTTCTCTCTTCTATCCTCTTCTCTTCTCTCTCCCCCTCTCCTCTTCTCTCTTCTCTTCTCTTTTCTTCTCTCCTCTCCTCTGTAGTGAGTGTACAGCTTGTATAACTGTACATTTTCTGTCCCCTCAAAATAACTCAACACAGAGCCAGTGTTGCCCCCCCCCCCCCCCTTGTGTCTCGTGTCAGGAGAGATGAGATTACACTTTTTTTTTTATGGCTACCCTGTAAAAAGATACAAGAAAAGATTTACACAAATGTCACTGAGGGGTGTACTTACTTTTGTGAGCTACTATGTCTAGAGGAATCAGCAGAGTTTTCCAGTGTGTGGGGGGGGGGGGTTCCTTTAATTAAGGTGAGAAGATTTGGTGTATTTCTAGTCATGTGAAATGTCACACGTTGTTCTTGTATCTCGCCCCGGAGTCAGGCCTTCCTCTCCTGGCGATCGACCAATCTCATTTCCGATCCCCCATGGAGAGAACGAGGATCGTCTCTTATGTCATTGAGAACAAGAATTCTCCAAACAACAACCATAAAGAATTTAATTAAACCCGAAGTGAGATTTATCTGTGCCGAGAATTTCAGCTTTTCCCCCAATTCTGAAATCTGATTTCAAAACAAAAAGCCAATCAAAGGCCCAAGAATGAGAGGAGCGAAAGGAGAACCTTCTCAGGTGGGCTCAGAGAATCAACGGACCTCCGATGGAACCAAGAGTCAGAGATTTATACCATGTAGCCCAAATCTAGAGCCAGTCATCCAACTGTCCATCCAACGCAGCTGATTTCTACCCAAGAGTCACCCTACAGTGATGTCCAACTGTCCATCCAGAGCCTCTGGTTTATAGACCGGATTCATCCTACAGCGATGTGTCCAACTGTCCATCCAGAGCCTCTGGTGTATAGACCGGATTCACCCTACAGTGATGTGTCCAACTGTCCATCCAGAGCCTCTGGTGTATAGACCGGATTCACCCTACAGTGATGTCCAACTGTCCATCCAGAGCCTCTGGTGTATAGACCGGATTCACCCTACAGTGATGTCCAACTGTCCATCCAGAGCCTCTGGTGTATAGACCGGATTCACCCTACAGTGATGTGTCCAACTGTCCATCCAGAGCCTCTGGTTTATAGACCGGATTCACCCTACAGTGATGTGTCCAACTGTCCACCCAGAGCCTCTGGTTTATAGACCGGATTCACCCTACAGTGATGTGTCCAACTGTCCATCCAGAGCCTCTGGTGTATAGACCGGATTCACCCTACAGGGATGTGTCCAACTGTCCATCCAGAGCCTCTGGTGTATAGACCGAATTCACCCTACAGGGATGTGTCCAACTGTCCATCCAGAGCCTCTGGTTTATAGACCGGATTCACCCTACAGTGATGTGTCCAACTGTCCATCCAGAGCCTCTGGTGTATAGACCGGATTCACCCTACAGGGATGTGTCCAACTGTCCATCCAGAGCCTCTGGTTTATAGACCGGATTCACCCTACAGTGATGTCCAACTGTCCATCCAGAGCCTCTGGTGTATAGACCGGATTCACCCTACAGTGATGTCCAACTGTCCATCCAGACCCTCTGGTGTATAGACCGGATTCACCCTACAGTGATGTCCAACTGTCCATCCAGAGCCTCTGGTGTATAGACCGGATTCACCCTACAGTGATGTGTCCAACTGTCCATCCAGAGCCTCTGGTGTATAGACCGGATTCACCCTACAGTGATGTGTCCAACTGTCCATCCAGAGCCTCTGGTGTATAGACCGGATTCACCCTACAGTGATGTGTCCAACTGTCCATCCAGAGCCTCTGGTGTATAGACCGGATTCATCCTACAGCGATGTGTCCAACTGTCCATCCAGAGCCTCTGGTGTATAGACCGGATTCACCCTACAGTGATGTCCAACTGTCCATCCAGAGCCTCTGGTGTATAGACCGGATTCACCCTACAGTGATGTCCAACTGTCTATCCAGAGCCTCTGGTGTATAGACCGGATTCACCCTACAGTGATGTCCAACTGTCCATCCAGAGCCTCTGGTTTATAGACCAGATTCACCCTACAGTGATGTCCAACTGTCCATCCAGAGCCTCTGGTGTATAGACCGGATTCACCCTACAGTGATGTCCAACTGTCCATCCAGAGCCTCTGGTGTATAGACCGGATTCACCCTACAGTGATGTCCAACTGTCCATCCAGACCCTCTGGTGTATAGACCGGATTCACCCTACAGTGATGTCCAACTGTCCATCCAGAGCCTCTGGTTTATAGACCAGATTCACCCTACAGTGATGTCCAACTGTCCATCCAGAGCCTCTGGTTTATAGACCAGATTCACCCTACAGTAATGTCCAACTGTCCATCCAGAGCCTCTGGTGTATAGACCGGATTCACCCTACAGTAATGTCCAACTGTCGATCCAGAGCCTCTGGCGTATAGACCGGATTCATCCTACAGTGATGTCCAACTGTCCATCCAGAGCCTCTGGCGTATAGACCGGATTCACCCTACAGTGATGTCCAACTGTCCATCCAGAGCCTCTGGCGTATAGACCGGATTCATCCTACAGTGATGTCCAACTGTCCATCCATAGCCTCTGGCGTATAGACCGGATTCACCCTACAGTGATGTATCCAACTGTCCATCCAGAGCCTCTGGTGTATAGACCGGATTCATCCTACAGTGATGTCCAACTGTCCATCCAGAGCCTCTGGTGTATAGACCGGATTCACCCTACAGTGATGTCCAACTGTCCATCCAGAGCCTCTGGTGTATAGACCGGATTCACCCTACAGCGATGTGTCCAACTGTCCATCCAGAGCCTCTGGTGTATAGACCGGATTCACCCCACAGTGATGTCCAACTGTCCATCCAGAGCCTCTGGCGTATAGACCGGATTCACCCTACAGTGATGTCCAACTGTCCATCCAGAGCCTCTGGCGTATAGACCGGATTCACCCTACAGTGATGTCCAACTGTCCACCAGAGCCTCTGGTGTATAGACCGAATTCATCCTACAGTGATGTCCAACTGTCCATTTTCAGCTGTTGGTGTAAAGACCAAATACAACCTAAATTTAGAACCATTTATCCAACTGTCTGTCAGGAGTGATTGGTTTATGGAGCAGGTTTGTGCTAAATATAGAGCCATCAACTCAACGGAACATCTGATGATTGGCTCTCTGCCATTGTTGCTGATTGATTGATAATATATCGGATGCAGATACAACCTAAATATAGAGCTATTTATCCAACTCACATACAGTTGTTCCAGGCTTGTCATTCCTCATCAGTGCAACCTAAATGATGTGTAAAAGATTTCGTTTTGGATTTATAATGGCAGTGAGTGCTGCTGGTAGAAATAATGGGGCCCCGTACAGAGCCTACCTGACAGGGCCCCGTACAGAGCCTACCTGACAGGGCCCCGTACAGAGCCTACCTGACAGGGCCCCGTACAGAGCCTATCTGACAGGGCCCCATACAGAGCCTACCTGACAGGGCCCCGTACAGAGCCTACCTGACAGGGCCCCGTACAGAGTCTACCTGACAGGGCCCCGTACAGAGCCTACCCGACAGTGCTAAAAAGCAGCCATCATGAGCAAACGCTGAGTTCCAAAGTGCGGCCATCATGAGCGAATGTTGAGTTCCAAAGAGCGGCCATCGTAAACAAATGCAGAGTTCCAATGAGCGGCCATCATGAGCGAATACCGAGTTACAAAGAGCGGCCATCATGAGTAAATACCAAGTTCCTAAAGAGCGGCCATCATGAGTGAATGTTGAGTTCCAATGAGCGGCCATCATGAGCGAATGGCAAGTTCCAAAGAGCGGCCATCATGAGTGAATGTTGAGTTCCAAAGAGCGCCCATCATGAGCGAACGCCGAGTTACAAAGAGAGGCCATCATGAGCGAACGCCGAGTTCCACAGAGCGCCCATCATGAGTGAATGTTGAGTTCCAAAGAGCGCCCATCATGAGCGAACACCAAGTTACAAAGAGAGGCCATCATGAGCGAACGCCGAGTTCCAAAAAACGCCCATCATGAATGAGTGAATGTTGAGTTCCAAAGAGCTACCTGACAGGGCCCCGTACAGAGCCTACCCGACAGTGCTAAAAAGCAGCCATCATGAGCAAACGCTGAGTTCCAAAGTGTGGCCATCATGAGCGAATGTTGAGTTCCAAAGAGCGGCCATCGTAAACGAACGCAGAGTTCCAATGAGCGGCCATCATGAGTGAATGTTGAGTTACAAAGAGTGGCCATCATGAGCGAACACCGAGTTCCAAAGAGCGGCCATCATGAGCGAATACCGAGTTACAAAGAGCGGCCATCATGAGCTAATGTTGAGTTCCAAAGAGTGGCCATCATGAGCGAACACCGAGTTCCACAGAGCGGCCATCATGAGCGAATACCGAGTTACAAAGAGCGGCCATCATGAGTAAATACCAAGTTCCTAAAGAGCGGTCATCATGAGTGTTGAGTTCCAATGAGCAGCCATCATGAGCGAATGCTAAGTTCCAAAGAGCGGCCATCATGAGCGAATGCTGAGTTCCAAAGAGCGGCCATCATGAGCGAATGTTGAGTTCCAATGAGCGGCCATCATGAGTGAATGTTGAGTTCCAAAGAGCGCCCATCATGAGCGAACGCCGAGTTACAAAGAGAGGCCATCATGAGCGAACGCCGAGTTACAAAGAGAGGCCATCATGAGCGAACGCCGAGTTCCAAAGAGAGGCCATCATGAGCGAACGCCGAGTTCCAAAAAACGCCCATCATGAGTGAATGTTGAGTTCCAAAGAGCGACCATCGTAAACGAATGCAGAGTTCCAATGAGCGGCCATCATGAGCAAACGCAGAGTTCCAAAGAGCGCCCATCATGAGCGAACGCCGAGTTACAAAGAGAGGCCATCATGAGCGAACGCCGAGTTCCAAAACACGCCCATCATGAGTGAATGTTGAGTTCCAAAGAACGCCGTTGTAAACGAATGCAGAGTTCCAATGAGCGTCCATCATGAGCGAACGCCGAGTTCCAATGAGTGGCCACCATGAGTGAATGTTGAGTTACAATGAGCGGCCATCCATCATGAGCGAATGCCAAGTTACAAAGAGCAGCCATCATGAGCGAACACCGAGTTCCACAGAGCGGCCATCATGAGCGAACGCCGAGTTCCACAGAGCAGCCATCATGAGCGAATGCCGAGTTACAAAGAGCGGCCATTATGAGCAAACGCCAAGTTCCACAGAGCGGCCATCATGAGCGAATGTCAAGTTCCACAGAGCGGCCATCATGAGCGAATGCCGAGTTCCAATGAGCGGCCATCATGAGCGAATGTTGAGTTACAAAGAGCGGCCATCATGAGCGAACGCCGAGTTCCAAAGAGCGCCCACTACGAGCAAATGCCGAGCTCCACAGAGCAGCCATCATGAGAGAATGTTGAGTTCCAATGAGCGGCCATAATGAGCGAAAGTTGAGTTCCAAAGTGCGCCCATCATGAGTTAATACCAAGTTCCTAAAGAGCGGCCATCATGAGCGAATGTTGAGCTCCAATGAGCGGCCATCATGCGCGAATGTTGAGTTCCAATGAGCGGCCATCATGAGTGAATGCCGAGTTTCAAAGAGCGGCCATCATGAGCAAATGTTGAGTTCCAAAGAGCGGCCATCATGAGTAAATACCAAGTTCCTAAAGAGCGGCCATCATGAGTGAATGTTGAGTTCCAAAGAGTGGCCATCATGAGCGAACGCCGAGTTCCAATGAGCGTCCATCATGAGTGAATGTTGAGTTACAAAGAGCGGCCATCATGAGCGAACGCCGAGTTCCAAAGAGCGCCCATTACGAGCAAATGCCGCGCTCCACAGAGCAGCCATCATGAGAGAATGTTGAGTTCCAATGAGCGGCCATAATGAGCGAATGTTGAGTTCCAAAGAGCGCCCATCATGAGTTAATACCAAGTTCCTAAAGAGCGGCCATCATGAGTGAATGTTGAGTTCCAAAGAGTGGCCATCATGAGCGAACGCCGAGTTCCAATGAGCGTCCATCATGAGTGAATGTTGAGTTACAAAGAGCGGCCATCATGAGCGAACGCCGAGTTCCAAAGAGCGCCCATTACGAGCAAATGCCGCGCTCCACAGAGCAGCCATCATGAGAGAATGTTGAGTTCCAATGAGCGGCCATAATGAGCGAATGTTGAGTTCCAAAGAGCGCCCATCATGAGTAAATACCAAGTTCCTAAAGAGCGGCCATCATGCGCGAATGTTGAGTTCCAATGAGCGGCCATCATGAGTGAATGCCGAGTTTCAAAGAGCGGCCATCATGAGCGAATGTTGAGTTCCAAAGAGCGGCCATCATGAGTAAATACCAAGTTCCTAAAGAGCGGCCATCATGAGTGAATGTTGAGTTCCAATGAGCGGCCATCATGAGCGAATGTTGAGTTCCAATGAGCGGCCATCATGAGTGAATGTTGATTTTCAAAGAGCGCCCATCATGAGCGAATGCCGAGTTACAAAGAGAGGCCATCATGAGCGAACGCCGAGTTCCACTGAGCGGCCATCGTGAGCAAATGCAGAGTTCCAAAGAGCGGCCATCATGAGCGAACACCGAGTTACAAAGAGAGGCCATCATGAGCGAACACCGAGTTCCAAAAAACGCCCATCATGAGTGAATTTTGAGTTCCAAAAAGCGGCCATCGTAAACGAACGCAGAGTTCCAATGAGCGGCCATCATGAGCGAACGCCGAGTTCCAAAAAACGCCCATCATGAGTGAATGTTGAGTTCAAAGAGCGGCCATCGTAAACGAATGCAGAGTTCCAATGAGCGGCCATCATGAGCGAACGCCGAGTTCCAATCAGTGGCCATCATAAACGAATGCAGAGTTCCAATGAGCGGCCATCATGAGTGAATGTTGAGTTACAATGAGCGGCCATCCATCATGAGCGAATGCCGAGTTACAAAGAGCGGCCATTATGAGCAAACGCCGAGTTCCACAGAGCGGCCATCATGAGCGAACGCCGAGTTCCACAGAGCGGCCATCATGAGCGAATGCCAAGTTACAAAGAGCAGCCATCATGAGTGAATGCCAAGTTCCAAAGAGCGGCCATCATGAGCGAATGCAGAGTTCCAATGAGCGGCCATCATGAGTGAATGTTGAGTTACAATGAGCGGCCATTATGAGCAAATGCCGAGTTCCACAGAGCGGCCATCGTGAGCGAATGCCGAGTTACAAAGAGAGCCCATCATGAGTGTAACGGAATGACCTGTGACAGACTGAGATTCTCCTATGTCTAGGGTCACCTTATGTCCACTAGGGCCATAGGGTGACAAAGAAATGATATTATGTATTACAGAAGATGGGACATTAATAATAATTCATATTGCAGGACTGGAATATTGACTTGAGACCAGGTCTACAAGACAAGTGACTCATCCCTCTGTATAAAAGGCTATTGAAATGTCTTGAGGTGTTGGCTATTCACTGTGAAAGACATACTCTGTTGAAAAGGTGTTAATTGCATCTACTCCTAGACAATAAATTGTCTATAGTACACAAATGTGTCAGAGACAGTACGTCTGTCTAGAATGTGATTGAGGTTCCTTATATGGGTGTGAAGATTATCTGTGATTGAGTATTATTCAAAAGGGAAAATCATTGTGTGACAGTATTTTGTTTTGATGTCATTATCTACAGGAATGTCATTCTCTCTGAGTTAAGTCTATTGATGATGCGGTGCCCACATGTCTAGCTACTGATTAGATAATTAGCCTCAGTGTGTGAATAGGGGGGTGGGGACTGCATTGTCCTGTGATTACCTGTACTGTATAAAAAAGTTGAGAAGAGACAATTAAAGGGTTCATATGTTTGGAAGCAAGTACAGAGCTGAGTCTCGTCTTGATTAGGGGAATTGATATGGATCGTGTATGCAGTATTGTCGGAGTGTGTCGGATAAGCTTGTCGTGGTTGGATGGAAGGTTGTAAACGGTGGTGACCGTTACAATGAGTAAATGCCAAGTTCCAAAGAGCAGCCATCATGAGCGAATGTTGAGTTCCAATGAGCGGCCATAATGAGCGAACGCCTAGTTCCAATGAGCGGCCATCATGAGCGAATGTTGAGTTCCAAAGAGCGGCCATCATGAGCGAATGTTGAGTTCCAATGAGCGGCCATCATGAGCGAATGTTGAGTTCCAAAGAGCGACCATCATGAGCGAATGTTGAGTTCCAAAGAGCGACCATCATGAGCGCATGTTGAGTTCCAATGAGCGGCCATCATGAGCGAATGCCAAGTTCCAAAGAGCGGCCATCATGAGCGAATGCCGAATTCCAAAGAGCGGCCATCATGAGCGAATGTCGAGTTCCACAGAGCGGCCATCATGAGCGAATGCCGAGTTCCAAAGAGCGGCCATCGTGAACGAATGCTGAGTTCTAAAGAGCGGCCATCATGAGCGAATGCCGAGTTCCAAAGAGCGGCCATTATGAGCGAATGTTGAGTTCCACAGAGCGGCCATCATGAGCGAATGCCGAGTTCCAAAGAGCGGCCATCATGAGCGAACGCCGAGTTACAAAGAGCGGGCATCATGAGCGAATGCGGAGTTCCAAAGAGCGGCCATCATGAGCGAATGCCGAGTTCCACAGAGCGGCCATCATGAGCGAACGCCGAGTTACAAAGAGCGGGCATCATGAGCGAATGCGGAGTTCCAAAGAGCGGCCATCATGAGCGAATGCCGAGTTCCACAGAGCGGCCATCATGAGCGAACGCCGAGTTACAAAGAGCGGGCATCATGAGTGAACGCCGAGTTCCAATGAACGGCCATCATGAGTGAACGTCGAGTTACAGAGAGCGACCATCATGAGCGAATGCCGAGTTACAAAGAGCGGCCATTGTAAGCGATTGCCGAGTTTCTGGATGCGGCTCGCACATCCTGGACAGGAAACATTACACGATGAAGTCCTTATCTCCTCTTCACATAGTAAACAGAATTTAGAGACGGATTATCTTCCTTGGGCTCAATAAGGAAAGGTTATTTATACAATCATTCAGTCATTGTCCCTTCGCCTGCAACTTTATCAGATTCATTTGAGAGCGACTAACATAATCGCTTTCCTTGCTTAGCAGAGGTTTGAGACTTATGAAAAATTGATTGAAGCCTTTTGCATTAGAGCGGGGGAGGGGGATTGTTTATGAGATTCTTAGTTATAAAGTAATCATAGTGGGGAAGTTTTAGAAGGAAAAAGCATCAGGCCTAATACAGAGAAGTACCTGCATATTATGAGATGGTAAGACCGAGGCCGTTATTATTATCTGCTCTGGATCCCGGCCCGGATTTAAATGGAAACAGACGCCGAAGCATTTTCCACTGTTTTCACATTTGCTTGCTTTCTTGCACCTTGGCTGATGTCCTTGGGGCTCCGAGAGTCTGCAGGCTTCGAGAGTCTTTGGGCTCCGAGAGTCTTTGGGCTTCGAGAGTTTTTGGGATTCGAAGGTCTTTGGGCTTCGAAAGTCTTCGGGCTTCGAGAGTCTTCGGGCTTCGAGAGTCTTTGGGCTTCGAAAGTCTTCAGGCTTTGAGAGTCTTTGGGCTCCGAGAGTCTTTGGGCTCCGGGAGTTCACCAGGAAAAATGAGCCGTGGTGAGAGCAATTCTTCTCATTCTACAGGACGAGGCAAGTCTTTATAGGAAGGGGAATTTCACTGATTGGCCATCATAGTGATCAGTCATTGTGAAGCCCGTCCTCATGTTTTCTCTCTCTGATGGCAATTGGTTCCATTATATTTTAGTTAGGGGTATCAGAGTACAGGGGGCTGAATACAAATGCCCCCCCCCCACTTTTCAAATACAGTTGGTGACTCTCGGAGGAATTTGCGGTCTCCGGCAGCGTTGGTGACTCTCGGAGGAATTTGCGGTCTCCGGCAGCGTTGGTGACTCTCGGAGGAATTTGCGGTCTCTGGCAGCGTTGGTGACTCTCGGAGTAATTTGCGGTCTCCGGCAGGGTTGGTGACTCTCGGAGGAATTTGCGGTCTCCGGCAGGGTTGGTGACTCTCGGAGGAATTTGCGGTCTCTGGCAGCGTTGGTGACTCTCGGAGGAATTTGCGGTCTCTGGCAGCGTTGGTGACTCTCGGAGTAATTTGCGGTCTCCGGCAGGGTTGGTGACTCTCGGAGGAATTTGTGGTCTCCGGCAGGGTTGGTGACTCTCAGAGGAATTTGCGGTCTCCGGCAGGGTTGGTGACTCTCGGAGGAATTTGCGGTCTCCGGCAGCGTTGGTGACTCTCGGAGGAATTTGCGGTCTCCGGCAGCGTTGGTGACTCTCGGAGGAATTTGCGGTCTCCGGCAGGGTTGGTGACTCTCGGAGGAATTTGCGGTCTCCGGCAGGTTTGGTGACTCTCGGAGGAATTTGCGGTCTCCGGCAGGGTTGGTGACTCTCGGAGGAATTTGCGGTCTCCGGCAGGGTTGGTGACTCTCGGAGGAATTTGTGGTCTCCGGCAGGGTTGGTGACTCTCGGAGGAATTTGCGGTCTCCGGCAGGGTTGGTGATTCTCGGAGGAATTTGAGGTCTCCAGCAGGGTTGGTGACTCTCGGAGGAATTTGCGGTCTCCGGCAGGGTTGGTGACTCTCGGAGGAATTTGCGGTCTCCGGCAGGGTTGGTGACTCTCGGAGGAATTTGCGGTCTCCGGCAGGGTTGGTGACTCTCGGAGGAATTTGCGGTCTCCGGCAGGGTTGGTGACTCTCGGAGGAATTTGCGGTCTCCGGCAGGGTTGGTGACTCTCGGAGGAAATTGCGGTCTCCGGCAGGATTGGTGACTCTCGGAGGAATTTGCGGTCTCCGGCAGGGTTGGTGACTCTCGGAGGAATTTGCGGTCTCCGGCAGGGTTGGTGACTCTCGGAGGAATTTGCGGTCTCCGGCAGGGTTGGTGACTCTCGGAGGAATTTGCGGGCTCCGGCAGGGTTGGTGATTCTCGGAGGAATCTGCGGGCTCCGGCAGGGTTGGTGACTCTCGGAGGAATTTGCGGTCTCCGGCAGCGTTGGTGACTCTCGGAGGAATTTGCGGTCTCCGGCAGGGTTGGTGACTCTCGGAGGAATTTGCGGTCTCCGGCAGCCTTGGTGACTCTCGGAGGAATTTGCGGTCTCCGGCAGGGTTGGTGACTCTCGGAGGAATTTGCGGTCTCCGGCAGCGTTGGTGACTCTCGGAGGAATTTGCGGTCTCCGGCAGCGTTGGTGACTCTCGGAGGAATTTGCGGTCTCCGGCAGGGTTGGTGACTCTAGGAGGAATTTGCGGTCTCCGGCAGGGTTGGTGACTCTCGGAGGAATTTGCGGTCTCCGGCAGGGTTGGTGATTCTCGGAGGAATTTGAGGTCTCCAGCAGGGTTGGTGACTCTCGGAGGAATTTGCGGTCTCCGGCAGGGTTGGTGACTCTCGGAGGAATTTGCGGTCTCCGGCAGGGTTGGTGACTCTCGGAGGAATTTGCGGTCTCCGGCAGGGTTGGTGACTCTCGGAGGAATTTGCGGTCTCCGGCAGGGTTGGTGACTCTCGGAGGAATTTGCGGTCTCCGGCAGGGTTGGTGACTCTCGGAGGAAATTGCGGTCTCCGGCAGGATTGGTGACTCTCGGAGGAATTTGCGGTCTCCGGCAGGGTTGGTGACTCTCGGAGGAATTTGCGGTCTCCGGCAGGGTTGGTGACTCTCGGAGGAATTTGCGGTCTCCGGCAGGGTTGGTGACTCTCGGAGGAATTTGCGGTCTCCGGCAGGGTTGGTGACTCTCGGAGGAATTTGCGGTCTCCGGCAGGGTTGGTGACTCTCGGAGGAATTTGCGGTCTCCGGCAGGGTTGGTGACTCTCGGAGGAATTTGCGGGCTCCGGCAGGGTTGGTGATTCTCGGAGGAATCTGCGGGCTCCGGCAGGGTTGGTGACTCTCGGAGGAATTTGCGGTCTCCGGCAGGGTTGGTGATTCTCGGAGGAATTTGAGGTCTCCAGCAGGGTTGGTGACTCTCGGAGGAATTTGTAGTCTCCGGTAGGGTTGGTGACTCTCGGAGGAATTTGCGGTCTCCGGCAGGGTTGGTGACTCTCGGAGGAATTTGCGGTCTCCGGCAGCGTTGGTGACTCTCGGAGGAATTTGCGGTCTCCGGCAGGGTTGGTGACTCTCGGAGGAATTTGCGGTATCCGGCAGGGTTGGTGACTCTCGGAGGAATTTGCGGTCTCCGGCAGGGTTGGTGACTCTCGGAGGAAATCGCGGTCTCCGGCAGGGTTGGTGACTCTCGGAGGAATTTGCGGTCTCTGGCAGGGTTGGTGACTCTCGGAGGAATTTGCGGTCTCCGGCAGCGTTGGTGACTCTCGGAGGAATTTGCGGTCTCCGGCAGCGTTGGTGACTCTCGGAGGAATTTGCGGTCTCCGGCAGGGTTGGTGACTCTCGGAGGAATTTGCGGTCTCCGGCAGGTTTGGTGACTCTCGGAGGAATTTGCGGTCTCCGGCAGGGTTGGTGACTCTCGGAGGAATTTGCGGTCTCCGGCAGGGTTGGTGACTCTCGGAGGAATTTGTGGTCTCCGGCAGGGTTGGTGACTCTCGGAGGAATTTGCGGTCTCCGGCAGGGTTGGTGATTCTCGGAGGAATTTGAGGTCTCCAGCAGGGTTGGTGACTCTCGGAGGAATTTGCGGTCTCCGCAGGCAGGGTTGGTGACTCTCGGAGGAATTTGCGGTCTCCGGCAGGGTTGGTGACTCTCGGAGGAATTTGCGGTCTCCGGCAGGGTTGGTGACTCTCGGAGGAATTTGCGGTCTCCGGCAGGGTTGGTGACTCTCGGAGGAATTTGCGGTCTCCGGCAGGGTTGGTGACTCTCGGAGGAAATTGCGGTCTCCGGCAGGATTGGTGACTCTCGGAGGAATTTGCGGTCTCCCCGGCAGGGTTGGTGACTCTCGGAGGAATTTGCGGTCTCCGGCAGGGTTGGTGACTCTCGGAGGAATTTGCGGTCTCCGGCAGGGTTGGTGACTCTCGGAGGAATTTGCGGGCTCCGGCAGGGTTGGTGATTCTCGGAGGAATCTGCGGGCTCCGGCAGGGTTGGTGACTCTCGGAGGAATTTGCGGTCTCCGGCAGCGTTGGTGACTCTCGGAGGAATTTGCGGTCTCCGGCAGGGTTGGTGACTCTCGGAGGAATTTGCGGTCTCCGGCAGCATTGGTGACTCTCGGAGGAATTTGCGGTCTCCGGCAGGGTTGGTGACTCTCGGAGGAATTTGCGGTCTCCGGCAGCGTTGGTGACTCTCGGAGGAATTTGCGGTCTCCGGCAGCGTTGGTGACTCTCGGAGGAATTTGCGGTCTCCGGCAGGGTTGGTGACTCTAGGAGGAATTTGCGGTCTCCGGCAGGGTTGGTGACTCTCGGAGGAATTTGCGGTCTCCGGCAGGGTTGGTGATTCTCGGAGGAATTTGAGGTCTCCAGCAGGGTTGGTGACTCTCGGAGGAATTTGCGGTCTCCGGCAGGGTTGGTGACTCTCGGAGGAATTTGCGGTCTCCGGCAGGGTTGGTGACTCTCGGAGGAATTTGCGGTCTCCGGCAGGGTTGGTGACTCTCGGAGGAATTTGCGGTCTCCGGCAGGGTTGGTGACTCTCGGAGGAATTTGCGGTCTCCGGCAGGGTTGGTGACTCTCGGAGGAAATTGCGGTCTCCGGCAGGATTGGTGACTCTCGGAGGAATTTGCGGTCTCCGGCAGGGTTGGTGACTCTCGGAGGAATTTGGCGGTCTCCGGCAGGGTTGGTGACTCTCGGAGGAATTTGCGGTCTCCGGCAGGGTTGGTGACTCTCGGAGGAATTTGCGGTCTCCGGCAGGGTTGGTGACTCTCGGAGGAATTTGCGGTCTCCGGCAGGGTTGGTGACTCTCGGAGGAATTTGCGGTCTCCGGCAGGGTTGGTGACTCTCGGAGGAATTTGCGGGCTCCGGCAGGGTTGGTGATTCTCGGAGGAATCTGCGGGCTCCGGCAGGGTTGGTGACTCTCGGAGGAATTTGCGGTCTCCGGCAGCGTTGGTGACTCTCGGAGGAATTTGCGGTCTCCGGCAGGGTTGGTGACTCTCGGAGGAATTTGCGGTCTCCGGCAGGGTTGGTGACTCTCGGAGGAATTTGCGGTCTCCGGCAGGGTTGGTGACTCTCGGAGGAATTTGCGGTCTCTCGGCAGGGTTGGTGATTCTCGGAGGAATTTGAGGTCTCCAGCAGGGTTGGTGACTCTCGGAGGAATTTGCGGTCTCCGGCAGGGTTGGTGACTCTCGGAGGAATTTGCGGTCTCCGGCAGGGTTGGTGACTTTCGGAGGAATTTGCGGTCTCCGGCAGGGTTGGTGACTCTCGGAGGAATTTGCGGTCTCCGGCAGGGTTGGTGACTCTCGGAGGAATTTGCGGTCTCCGGCAGGGTTGGTGACTCTCGGAGGAAATTGCGGTCTCCGGCAGGATTGGTGACTCTCGGAGGAATTTGCGGTCTCCGGCAGGGTTGGTGACTCTCGGAGGAATTTGCGGTCTCCGGCAGGGTTGGTGACTCTCGGAGGAATTTGCGGTCTCCGGCAGGGTTGGTGACTCTCGGAGGAATTTGCGGGCTCCGGCAGGGTTGGTGATTCTCGGAGGAATCTGCGGGCTCCGCAGGGTTGGTGACTCTCGGAGAAATTTGCGGTCTCCGGCAGCGTTGGTGACTCTCGGAGGAATTTGCGGTCTCCGGCAGGGTTGGTGACTCTCGGAGGAATTTGCGGTCTCCGGCAGGGTTGGTGACTCTCGGAGGAATTTGCGGTCTCCGGCAGGGTTGGTGACTCTCGGAGGAATTTGCGGTCTCCGGCAGGGTTGGTGATTCTCGGAGGAATTTGAGGTCTCCAGCAGGGTTGGTGACTCTCGGAGGAATTTGCGGTCCCGGCAGGGTTGGTGACTCTCGGAGGAATTTGCGGTCTCCGGCAGGGTTGGTGACTCTCGGAGGAATTTGCGGTCTCCGGCAGGGTTGGTGACTCTCGGAGGAATTTGCGGTCTCCGGCAGGGTTGGTGACTCTCGGAGGAATTTGCGGGCTCCGGCAGGGTTGGTGATTCTCGGAGGAATCTGCGGGCTCCGGCAGGGTTGGTGACTCTCGGAGGAATTTGCGGTCTCCGGCAGGGTTGGTGACTCTCGGAGGAATTTGCGGTCTCCGGCAGGGTTGGTGACTCTCGGAGGAATTTGCGGTCTCCGGCAGGGTTGGTGACTCTCGGAGGAATTTGCGGTCTCCGGCAGGGTTGGTGACTCTCGGAGGAATTTGCGGTCTCCGGCAGGGTTGGTGACTCTCGGAGGAATTTGCGGTCTCCGGCAGGGTTGGTGACTCTCGGAGGAATTTGCGGTCTCCGGCAGGGTTGGTGACTCTGGGAGGAAATCGCGGTCTCCGGCAGGGTTGGTGACTCTCGGAGGAATTTGTGGTCTCCGGCAGGGTTGGTGACTCTCGGAGGAATTTGCGGTCTCCGGCAGGGTTGGTGACTCTCGGAGGAATTTGCGGTCTCCGGCAGGGTTGGTGACTCTCGGAGGAATTTGTGGTCTCCGGCAGGGTTGGTGACTCTCGGAGGAATTTGCGGTCTCCGGCAGGGTTGGTGACTCTCGGAGGAATTTGCGGTCTCCGGCAGGGTTGGTGACTCTCGGAGGAATTTGTGGTCTCCGGCAGCGTTGGTGACTCTCGGAGGAATTTGCGGTCTCCGGCAGGGTTGGTGACTCTCGGAGGAATTTGTGGTCTCCGGCAGGGTTGGTGACTCTCGGAGGAATTTGCGGTCTCCGGCAGGGTTGGTGACTCTCGGAGGAATTTGCGGTCTCCGGCAGGGTTGGTGACTCTCGGAGGAATTTGTGGTCTCCGGCAGCGTTGGTGACTCTCGGAGGAATTTGCGGTCTCCGGCAGGGTTGGTGACTCTCGGAGGAATTTGCGGTCTCCGGCAGGGTTGGTGACTCTCGGAGGAATTTGTGGTCTCCGGCAGCGTTGGTGACTCTCGGAGGAATTTGCGGTCTCCGGCAGCGTTGGTGACTCTCGGAGGAATTTGCGGTCTCCGGCAGGGTTGGTGACTCTCGGAGGAATTTGTGGTCTCCGGCAGGGTTGGTGACTCTCGGAGGAATTTGCGGTCTCCGGCAGGGTTGGTGACTCTCGGAGGAATTTGCGGTCTCCGGCAGGGTTGGTGACTCTCGGAGGAATTTGTGGTCTCCGGCAGCGTTGGTGACTCTCGGAGGAATTTGCGGTCTCCGGCAGGGTTGGTGACTCTCGGAGGAATTTGCGGTCTCCGGCAGGGTTGGTGACTCTCGAAAGGAAACTCTTTCCTACAACTTGAAAAGTTAAAGTTTTGTTTAGAGGAAAAAATCTCAGCAGATTAGATTGTTAATGTAACTGAATTGCTGAAATTCTATCTCATGGGATGACGTGGGCCGCAGAGCGCTATGAATGATGTGCGGAGGGGATTGTCCTACCACGCGTCTCTCTCATCGGGACGAACGCCGACACCTGAGGACTCAAGACATCACCCCGATGTGACAACACCGCCGTCTGTATGCAAAATAAAGGAGGAGGAGAGGATTGTGCTGAGCTGGTTGGTTGGACTTTCAACCTGATTGTCAATGTGTTTCAGACAGGAATTAATTTAATGGGTTTAGATGGTGAATCCAAATGTCATATTTAGTGAGATTCCAGAGATTCAAGAATTTGTGTCTCTGCCCCTCCCACAATGAGAAGATTTCCTGCAGTAGTTTGTGTCTCTGCCCCTCCCACAATGAGAAGATTTCCTGCAGTAGTTTGTGTCTCTGCCCCTCCCACAATGGGGAGATTTCCTGCAGTAATTTGTGTCTCTGCCCCTCCCACAATGAGGAAATTTCCTGCAGTAGTTTGTGTCTCTGCCCCTCCCACAATGGGGAGATTTCCTGCACTAGTTTGTGTCTCTGCCCCTCCCACAATGAGGAGATTTCCTGCACTAGTTTGTGTCTCTGCCCCTCCCACAATGGGGAGATTTCCTGCACTAGTTTGTGTCTCTGCCCCTCCCACAATGGGGAGATTTCCTGCACTAGTTTGTGTCTCTGCCCCTCCCACAATGGGAAGATTTCCTGCAGTAGTTTGTGTCTCTGCCCCTCCCACAATGGGGAGATTTCCTGCACTAGTTTGTGCCTCTGCCCCTCCCACAATGGGAAGATTTCCTGCAGTCGTTTTTGTCTCTGCCCCTCCCACAATGGGGAGATTTCCTGCAGTAGTTTGTGTCTTTGCCCCTCCCACAATGGGAAGATTTCCTGCAGTAGTTTTTGTCTCTGCCCCTCCCACAATGGGGAGGTTCCCTGCAGTAGTTTGTGTCTCTGCCTCTCCCACAATGGGGAGATTTCCTGCAGTAGTTTGTGTCTTTGCCCCTCCCACAATGGTAAGATTTCCTGCCGTAGTTTGTGTCTCTGCCCCTCCCACAATGGGGAGATTTCCTGCAGTAGTTTGTGTCTCTGCCCCTCCCACAATGGTGAGATTTCCTGCAGTAGTTTGTGTCTCTGCCCCTCCCACAATGGGGAGATTTCCTGCAGTAGTTTGTGTCTCTGCCCCTCCCACAATGGGAAGATTTCCTGCAGTAGTTTTTGTCTCTGCCCCTCCCACAATGGGGAGATTTCCTGCAGTAGTTTGTGTCTCTGCCCCTCCCACAATGGGGAGATTTCCTGCAGTAGTTTGTGTCTCTGCCCCTCCCACAATGGAGAGATGTCCCTGCAGTAGTTTGTGTCTCTGCCCCTCCCACAATGGGGAGATTTCCTGCAGTAGTTTGTGTCTCTGCCCCTCCCACAATGGAGAGATGTCCCTGCAGTAGTTTGTGTCTCTGCTCCTCCCACAATGGGGAGATTTCCTGCAGTAGTTTGTGTCTCTGCCCCTCCCACAATGGTGAGATTTCCTGCAGTAGTTTGTGTCTCTGCCCCTCCCACAATGGGGAGCTTTATCTCCTCCCTGTCTCCTCTCTTCCTCCTGTGGCTCATTTGAGTTATAAATATTATTTGGGGTTTTCCCGCTTCCCGCTCTCTGCACATCACTGTCGGGTTTTTGGTGCTTTATTTCTTTAGCTCAGTGGCGCCCCCCAGTGATTGGTGCTGCACTAGACAAAGGCCTATCCAGTCTGTGATTAGCACACATTTCTGAGGATGAGCAGAAGGAAAGAAAAGATGGGACACCTGCAGAAAATATTCCCGAGTCTCGGAGTGTCAGGCGAGTCCAGATGTTCCCATTTATACAGAACATTCGCTCCTCCAGATGTTCCTTCTGCAAACACCCCGCCGACAGCTTGTTTGGTCTGACGGAGACGGAGGAACTCCAGAGACACGCGAGAGAGGAGGAGGAGGAAAGGGTCACTTTCTGGAGAAAAATATCGCAAATAAAAAAAAAAGAAATAAAACAAAAAATACAACAAAAAATACAACAAAAAATACAACAAAAGATACAACAAAAAAATACAACAAAAAATACAACAAAAAATACAACAAAAATTACAACAAAAAATACAACAAAAGATACAACAAAAAATACAACAAAAGATACAACAAAAAATACAACAAAAAAATACAACAAAAAATACAACAAAAGATACAACAAAAGATACAACAAAAAAATACAACAAAAAATACAACAAAAGATACAACAAAAGATACAACAAAAAATACAACAAAAAAATACAACAAAAAATACAACAAAAAATACAACAAAAAATACAGCAAAAAATTCAACAAAAGATACAACAAAAGATACAACAAAAAATACAACAAAAAATACAACAAAAAATACAACAAAAAATACAACAAAAGATACAACAAAAAATACAACATATCCAATTGTTACACAAGACGTACTAATTCTAGTAGAGATGCACCGATAGCGTTTATTTACAGCGAGCGCCGATACCGATACCTACCGGCAAATGTTTGGTGTGCACTTCAGCTGTCAGCTTTGGTACAAAACATTGAAAAGTTACTTTCATTCAATATAAAAAATAAAAAAAAATTAATTTGTGCACTTTTTTTAAAACGTGTAAATGTTTGTTAAAGGTGTAAAAATATTAGCAAACAAAAAAAAAAGTTTTAACTAGGAGAACTTTCACACCGACAGCACCCGGCGCTGGTGCTTTGCCATCCATTTTCTGCCTCTATGGGGGCACTTTCAACCCCGTGCTAGCGGCCGTAAAAGGGTTCAAATTGCCCGCAAAGCGCCGCTGCACGCGGCTTTCACACTCGGATTGCAGATGAGGCTTTTTTCAGACGCTTTACATCCGCTATTTTTAGCGCTAAAGCGCCTGAAAAACGCCTCCAGTGTGAAACGGATCTAATCATTTATAAAATAGAAGTGAAAATAAAATAAAAAATCAGCAGGAAAATTATAATTCAATGTAGAAGGGGAATAAGGAGTTAATTAAGGCGGATTCGAGTAAATGAAGGGTTCATAAAGGGTTAAACAATTTAATAAATAAAATACAATGTTTTTATTTTATTTGACACTCCAGGTTGCTAACCACTTCAGCCCCCCTTAATGACCGGGCCACTTTTTGCAATTCGGCGCTGCGTCGCTTTATCTGACAATTGCGCGGTCGTGCGACATCGAATCCAAACAGAATTGGCGTCCTTTCCCCCCCCCCCAAATAGCGATTTATTTTGGTGATACTTCATCACCTCTGCTATAAAATTATAGATCGACAATTTTTGAGAAAAAAATAGAAATAATTTTTACTTTTTGATATAATAAATATCCCCCCCACCCCCCCCAACTAAAAAAAATGTTTTTCCTCAGTTTAGACTAGGGATGAGCCGAACACCCCCCCCGTTCGGTTCGCACCAGAACCTGCGAACAGACCAAATGTTTGTGTGAACTTTAGAACCCGTTAAAGTCTATGGGACTCCAACGAGTGAAATCTAAAGTACTAATTGTAAGGGCTAATTTGCAAGTTATTGTCCTAAAAAGTGTTTGGGGACCCGGGTCCTGCCCCAGGGAGAGTGTTTGGGGACCTGGGTCCTGCCCCAGGGGAGTGTTTGGGGACCTGGGTCCTGCCCCAGGGAGAGTGTTTGGGGACCCGGGTCCTGCCCCAGGGGAGTGTTTGGGGACCCGGGTCCTGCCTCAGGGGAGTGTTTGGGGACCCGGGTCCTGCCCCAGGGGAGTGTTTGGGGACCCGGGTCCTGCCCCAGGGGAGTGTTTTGGGGACCCGGGTCCTGCCCCAGGGGAGTGTTTGGGGACCCGGGTCCTGCCCCAGGGAGAGTGTTTGGGGACCTGGGTCCTGCCCCAGGGGAGTGTTTGGGGACCCGGGTCCTGCCCCAGGGAGAGTGTTTGGGGACCCGGGTCCTGCCCCAGGGGAGTGTTTGGGGACCCGGGTCCTGCCCCAGGGGAGTGTTTGGGGACCCGGGTCCTGTCCCAGGGGAGTGTTTGGGGACCCGGGTCCTGCCCCAGGGGAGTGTTTGGGGACCCGGGTCCTGCCCCAGGGGAGTGTTTGGGGACCCGGGTCCTGCCCCAGGGGAGTGTTTGGGGA